>BMAT01001072.1:224627-237334 GCA_019649035.1 Elysia marginata | reverse complement strand
GTAGTAGTAGTAGTAGTAGTAGAGATGTACTAATACTAACAAAGTTTGAGAAAAATTCGAAAAAGGCTTACCTTTTCGTCATTTGAGTGTAATGAAATTTCAATCCCAGTAAATGACAAAAAGGTTAGTTTAATCTGCATCAACCACCACTAAATAAAAGAAAATTCTAAGGGTTAAAAGGTTTTCTTTGTCAATTCAAAGACTTACTCGATACTTCAACTGGCCTAAAAGAAACACGAATCACCTTAGGAGACTTCAACTGCCAGTTTGATAATGCGGACAAATAGATGCAGAACATTAGAAAAATAAACAATATCCTGAGTGCATACAGTTTGAAGTAATTTATTGATAAACCGACCCATGAGAAGTCACGCACATTCTTGATTGGGCAGCTTGGGATTAGCATCAGGCCCTCTTAAATCTCGAGGTTAAGGATAAATGCATTCCGAATTATTATGCAATTTATTTTTTTTAACTGGTCATAAAGACGCTGGGATTATTAAAACGAACAATAGCAAGCAGGAAAAGTGACACTGAAATGGAGAAATTCAAGAGAGGTCTTGACAGCGTTGTCTGTTCAATAAAAGTCGTTAAAACGAACATACCGGATGCATACAACAACAAAATGACACTGATCATGACATGCCCTTTTGACAACAAAAAACTGTCACTAATCGGTCATCTGCTCCGTGGATTACGGAAGAAATCAAAGAGGCCAAAAAGAACATCGTAGAGCATAGGTACGGAATAGACTTAAGAAGTTTCATAGTTTTGGGGGAATGTTAAGGAAATGTAACACCAAAGAGAATTCACTATACCTGACAAACACGCCTACTATAACATACATATATATATGTACATCGTCGGAGGCATTACCTTCCTTATCAAAGTCTGTCATGGGTAAATCAAATGAATGTTCATTGCCTCCCAGTGCTACCAAAAATGAAATATGTAATGTTTTCAGTCCTTTTTTTCATGATAAAATTAGTACCATTACGAAAAAAACTTGACTTAAGCGCTACCAACCTCCTAATCCTAGCTTTGAGCCTCTTCATGGCGATACTATGTCAGTTTTTAGATCACTAATATTACTGAAGACGACGTGCTGAAAAATCATTGAATCCTCACCTACCAAACCATGCTGTCTGGACCCTATACTCACACAGCTATTAGATATTCACCTTGCTTGCCTGATTGAGATAATCACAAAAGCGACCAATGATTCGTTGTTATCTGGTATTGGTCCTGAATCTCTCAAACATGCTACTGTTATTACTGTTATTCCCTTCTGAAAGAAGTCAAATCTACCCACAGAACAGCTTAAAATTTTTCGACCTGTTTCGAATCTACCGTTTTTTTTAATAAATTCTGGAAAAGTTTGTTCTTTGTCAGTTAACGTATTTTTGACAGATTGAAGGAAACCAATCAACCTGCTTACCGAGAATTTCAGAACACGGGCATATCTGTATTGAAAGTACATAAAGATGTTTTGTGTGAATTCAACAAGGGCAAAGTCTCAATCCTTGCGCTTCTCGATTTAAGGACCGCATTCGAAACAATCGATCATGACAATTGCTTAAACGCTTGAATCAGACCTTATCTTTCCTGGACTATATGCTTGATTGGTTTCGATCTTATCTTTTGGGGCGTTCTCAGACTGTATTAGCCTATAATACGAGTATTAATACACAACTAGATGTAAAGTTCTTCAGCTATGGAGTGTCACAAAGGTTGGTAGTGGATCTTTTCTGTATACTCTGTACACTCAGCTTTTAGGAACTATAATTAAAAAACATGCCAGTGCATTTCATATGTAAGTCAACGGCACTCAACTATATCATTCTGTTCAGCCAAAGTATTTAAAAGAGGCGATTGTAAGTGGAACTGTGCAGTGACGATGTTTAAATATGGATGGATGTAAAAAAAAACAACTCAAAATGAATAAAGAAAACACCGAATAGTTACTATATAATCCTAAAAAAAGATATTGTTTTGATGTAAGCGATCATATAAAAATTAAGAATGAAAAGGTATTCTATGCTAAGAAAGCGAAAACTTGGGGCCCGTGGTCTCTGAATTTGACCTATCCATGGAACACATGTCAATCATCTTAATAAAGCTCTTCATTATGAACTTCACTGATTTGATCACATGACTGTCTTTTTAAATGTACATGTAGACTGGTTGAAGAAACTTATTTCATCTTTTAGTTTTTCACGTAATGATTAATGTTATTATCTCCTTTCGAACCTAACACAAGATAAAATTAATAAGTTAAAGCGTTTTCACAGCTAAAAAAGCTATAAAAATAAAGAGAGTGATCATATAACAACCTTTATTGGTCAAACTGCACTGACTCCCGGTTCAACTTAGAATAATATACAAAATAATTATGGCGGGGTACAAAACTTTAAATGGGGAAAGATTCATATTCACAATCACATTTTGCCCCTCAAGTCTGGATTTCCCTACCACAAACTATTCGCGAAATTGTATCCAATTTGTTTCTGATTTTACATTCTTTCTTTTTTTATATATATATCAACCATCATGCACCGCCTGATTTTATATTATAGTTTTATGTCAATGCTAATTTTAGAGAGTGTCTTCATCTGAATGATGGTTGTGTGTTTGTTAAGCGCGTATGATTGGGCTATTTTGCATGTGTAAGACACTACACAAATGAATTTCATTATTATTATTATTATTATTATTATTATTATTATTATTATTAAGACTGTAATGGTCAAAAAGAATGTCAAATGAGAAGAAAATAAAAGAAAACGACTGATTTACGTGAAGAGCAGAGCTATTCATGAGGAATAACGATAAGGATGGTGATAATTATTATTAGGAAGGATAAGCAGTACAAATCCTTCGCACTGTGCGGCAAGAGAGACTATCATGTGAGCAGGCAATCGACTGAATGCATGAAGTCGCGCCCCTTGAATCTTCCATCCGAAGACAAACCTGCATACGAGTAAGACAGAGCTAGCCCTTTGTGCAGTGTGGGTGCAGCTTTCTGTGCTTGTGCTTGCACCTGTTTGAGCGATGTAACCGTGTAGTACTCAATGGTTGTGAGTGAACCACGAACAGATAACTGGCACGAATACGGGTTGGTCGATCCGAAAACGATGTAAGGCCTACATTGTACGCGCATATAAATTATAATATATACTATTATAGGGGCCTAATGGTTTTATATGGCTTTGAAAAAACATCAATCGTGGTTTTGACTTAATAGGCTACCATCTTCAGATGCGTAATGGTTCAACATACATGTACTCTAAGCAGAAAACCATTTTAAATTAATGTCAAATGTCTTCTACTTTTAGCAATATTGTAAAGTTAGTAAACACCGCCCATGAACATTTTACATAAAATCGTTCTGTCTTTTGCTAAGTAGCACTGCAGTCCGAGTTCACACAAAAAATTTCGATTAATCATTCAGATTGACAATTTCTGGTGTTACCATAATGATTATTGTTATTTCCCCGAGCCTATACATTTGCATTGCAATTCACGAAAAAAGCGGCATGGTTCCACTTCTACTTTTACAGCAGTTGTACATACATGCACCTTCTATTCTGTGGTTTAGCCTTTCATTTAAGAAAAAAAATCCGACCGTCATGACCTTTTGTCACAGACGCATTTCCTGTTGTATAAAACCAATATCATAGATCTTGCAAACGTGTTGATTGAAGAAGATTGCCAGAGCAAACATTGTTAGATTCTGCCGAAAGGTCTTTTAAAAATTCAAAGGTCAAATTTCCCTGAACGGCAGAAAAGAGGATAACAAAAAAAAAAAAAAGGAAATTGATGCTTTTTTACGAGCAAACTGCTCAATAGTCAGTATTTCTAATTTATACTTGTCTCATTTTAAACCTAAACTAACATTTGACATTTTGGAGACAAGGGAAAGTTCAAAACAAACCTCACGAACTAAATCAACGATTTCAGAATACATGTAGTAGGTAAGGACATGGATAAAGAGTGAGGGAGCAGGATAACGGGTTGTCATAGTAGAAAAAAGACACGAACTTTCTCTTTCAGTGATACAACTGTAGCTATAGTATAGTATGAAAGTAGGCCCACCTTATGAAGACATGAGTGATCATGTATAGTCTTAATTAGGGAACAAGCCTGCACCCCCGTTCATTTTAAAAGCCATGATTTTGCACAGAATGTAAATGCTTATGAACAAAACTTACTTGAAGGGTTTGTAATGCAACCTCAATTTTTATTTTCTGACAGTGGCGAACCATAAGCATTGACTTTTTTTTTATTTTTCAAACGAATGTTCCAATTAGATCTTTATTGAACACTCTCCCTTGGTGCTGTAAGTATGAATTGTAAGCAACCTATCTCTAGGTATTTCTATAAGTATCTGGAAACTACTCCCCCCCCCCTCCCCCCCCCCGTCTCCATCTCCTTCTTTTGTCCAATTTTCTATGCCTATTCACCTTTCGCCCCATTCTCTACGTGCTAAACTCTTATGTAAGCCTTCTAGGTATGCCAAATTATTTTTATGAAAAAAAAACCAAATAAGCCGATGGTATTGCATCTCATATAAAACAAATTCCATAACTCTAGACACAACTTTTTCTTGTTCCAATAACAAAGAACAGTAGTTAAACACAACCGGAAAACTTAACGGATAGGAAAAAAACCCAGAAAGTTATGGAACCATAGCTAAAGCCACAATAAGTCTAAAACAGAGAGGCAGACGGAAGATTAAATCAATTCGTAGACTTAAAAAGTTATAGGCCTTCAGAAGTAAGAAGTAGATATAACGACAAAAATAAGCCAAAACAACATAATCACATCGACTAAAATGTATATAGACCTACACGGTCTCCATCGAATCCTTGACCTTCTTTCAAACTCGTTAAAAACCCCCACATCAAACATAAGAACATGGACCGTAAAAAGACATAACCAGGCCTATCAGTTATGATAGAAGATTTAAGGTATGAAATTAGCAGTGCCGGTAGATTAAAAGTGAAAATGGCAAAAAATGATTGACTTTGGTAGTATGCTATTCGAACCCTACTCTTCGAGTAGCTTCAGCACCCACGGCATTTCCAATCGTAGAAAAATAGCTTATACTGTACCATGTCAGTGTTAACTTCTTAAACCGCATTATGCCTACCTGTTTGAGAAACAAAACATTTCCTTTGAAATAGACTCGAACCTAACCTAGAAGCAGCAATAATTCAGCAGAGAAATGGGGAAGATTATAACAAGGGGGAATGGATTGGGTGATAGTTATTTCCTCGTGGGAGTTTACAAGATTTGCATTCACATATAAAAGGAAAATAATTCTGATGTTATAATTATAAAGACTGAGGCGACAGTTGCCGATTCCGATCCCCGTAGACCTAGACTTGGTTTAGATTTAAACAAAATACTAGTTAAAATAACATTTTACGATCAAACTACTCAGATTAGACTAGCCTATGTGCATAGCAGCAAAGGATAAGCTTGGTTAATCAGATCACCTAATTTTAAGTGCTTGTTAATGTGCATGGTGCACTTTAGTTTACGACTCAAAATCATTTCAAAACCGTAAGTTAATTCAAGTTGTATTAGTTGGAAAATCTTGAAACCCCAACCTATAATACAGTGACGCGTAATATTATAGTTTATTGCTTCGTTCAAAAGAACACTCGTGATAAACTAAGAAGCAGAGCTAGAGATGTCTATCCACCTATCCTGAACTTTCGCACATGAAAAGGCCAATCAGATAAGCTCATGGCGATCACATGCCCAACACAAATCTGCTGCTGACCTTTACGCTATCCAAGGCCAGCTGCTGACTAGCACTAGATTATGCCTATGCTTTTATTGCTTTCCGTGACACATTTCGGACTCGTAGACAAAGACTACAGAAATTTATATCAAACAGAAATGAAGTATTACCTTGTGGCCCTACTCTGTGGATTTACTACTAGTTTACAAAAATCACACGCAAAGAGAAAAAAGACCCTTTTAAACCGACTCTTCGCATTCTCTTTTTCTCTCAGTTTCCCGACCCGGTACGTGTATGAACCTTAGACCTTGATCTAAATCTAACTTTGCAATCTATACTACGCTAATAATAATTATTGTCGACGCACTTTCCTAGACTGGCTTATCTGCACCTCTGGAAAGCTCACAAAAAGATAAGAGTAGAACTGATTTTCTCAACGCACACCCTAGATCTAGACTGAACACACGTAAGACATTGAAAGTACCCACAAAAAAAAGTTAGGAAACGAAAGCAGACGGCGGCACTCTTCAAACCCAGATAGAAAACGGAAAACTGGAAAATTTCCAACAGACAAAAAGTTAACAAGAACAGCAACAAATAAACAGAAAACGGGAAAATTCAAACAGATAATGGAAGGGAAAACCGGAAATTTTGAAACATATACAAAGGAAAACCGGAATGTACCGGTACGAAAAATCCGGAATAAACCGGGTATTTGGCACCCCTATAACAGTCTAAGCAAAATGTAATGACCGCTTCCCCACATTTCTTTTTCTAATTTTCTCAAATGAATATTTTTTTTTGTTGTTTCTCATATAATTCGCACGGTGATCCATATCTTTTGACACAATACCGTCTTTTATCTCCTCCGCCCCACCTCTCGCACTCTGTGTGTATGTGCTTTTCTTCAAGCTAAACACGCCCCAGCCCCTATTTCCTTCATTCTTCAGATTTTGAATTTGATCTAACCCTCCTTATTTTTAACGCACTTAAAATGTTGTCCTTTCTCTCTTTCCACAATCACTCTCTAACTAAAATTGATAAACTAATTAAAGATATATGCTATATAAATATCTTATGCCTACACCTATGATCATGTCATTTTCCTTATTTGTTTTCTGTTTTTAATTTTAAATCTTCGCACTTTTTAACTTACACTTTTCTTTTTTTTTTCTTCCCCTCTCTCTCTTTCATCCACTAACTAACACTGTTTTTATTCAAAATTTTACCCATTCCTCAATGTACTAAATAATCCCCTCTTTCTGGATCCACCAAATCCTTTACTTGCCACATTTTTTTGCCATGGGCGTCTACAGATCGGCCTTGATGCATTATCTCTTTAAAAAAATACAGTAGTACTAGTGGTCTTTATTTTACAGTTTATCCCCTCATTTGCCAGGACACTGATGTTGATGAAGTATAGCCTAACTCTAGATTTAGAACTTGAATCTTGTGAAACGCTAAATACTATTAAAGTCTTCAGTCTAGAATCAACAGCCAAACGCAAGATTTAAACTGTTTGAAAAAGTATGGTTTTTAATAAGTCTAAAATTTCATTTGAGACCTAGCAACAACTACAGCAATAAAAACTACAAACTGCTTTGTGAAAACTATTTTCATAAGCTTCCACTGTCAAATAAGCTATAAGTGTAAATATTTATGGTTGAAATGTTCACACCTCCTAATAACTTAAGTAGTTACTACAATAAAAAAATTCATTTGTAACGCAGATGGAAGGATAAATACAGTTATTACATAGATACGAGGGGAAATAAAAACTGAACGTTTCATTAGAGGATTACCAACGATCGATGAAATGTCTAGAATACAAACTAGTATTATATACATTGTACATGTGTACATCAAATTAAAGCTATGCATGAGAAGACCAGATGAATACCTCTCAACAATCTCTCCACCTCTTTGAATAGCTAATGTCCATCGCTTGGTAAGGCTACATATGTCAGTTTCTGAGGTTCTGAGCCATGTTTTACA
Source organism: Elysia marginata (assembly GCA_019649035.1). Classification (NCBI taxonomy): domain Eukaryota; kingdom Metazoa; phylum Mollusca; class Gastropoda; family Plakobranchidae; genus Elysia; species Elysia marginata. The sequence goes on along the minus strand of BMAT01001072.1, from coordinate 229,587 downwards.
GTTGACTTTATTGAATTTCTCGTTGTTGCATGTTTGGTAGAACTGTTATAAAGCCGAAGAGATGAAAAAATGAAGATGCCAAATCACAATAAAAAGGCAAGCGTTGGTATTATTTTCTCTCTAGATAAAGCAGTTGTCTCCCTTGCCGTGTGTGTGTGTGTGGACGAGCATTGTCATAAAGAAAACGAATTTCATCCACGTCTGGGTCAGATCCTTCAAAATCTAGTTCTAGGCCGCTTATGATTATGTCTAAATATATCGTTGAGAGTGGTATCAAGGAATATGAAACCATGGTTATCTCAAAAGCACGGTTATCATGACCTCGCTGGCTGGTTTCCCTGCCTTGTAACCGGGCATATCTGGTATCGACATCCCATTGTCTCTCTAGATCAGTCTGCAATATGTTAAACCCACCCATATACACAATGAATGTATACTGCTAAGCTCTGGCAAGACAATTTGAAGTCTTTTGTGAAAATGCTTTTGGGAGTTTTGCCTATAAATCTAGAAATTAATACTAAAGCTCTTTGCTTTGGGCGGATTTTCATTTTGAACTGACGCCAGTTCCTCAAAAGAAAACAAGATAATTTGAACCTCATATGACACAATAAAATATGGTAAGAGTAGGTTAAATTAGTGCAAAAATTAAATGAAACTGTTCAGAAAGATTGCTTAATGTGTGAGGACTAATATTACTTCTTTCAACCCTTGTTGACACTGTATCTGATAAAAAGAGCGGCCAAGATAAGTCAGCTGCATTGCACTCTTTTGTGCGCGGAGACTTTCCAAAGGATGATCTGAATTAAGCAGGATGGCATTCATGAAATAAAATAATCGCGAGCCCACTATCAGATCTGTAAACCTGAAGATGAAAATATTCTTAAGGGTTACTGAACAGCTGCAGTATTGGACTCCACCACGGCGATGAATAGATCTAGAAGGGAAGGAGCCTTTCGAAAACGTCACGAAAAAAAAACAACAACTACAAAGAGTGTCACATTATGATTATTATTCAGGCATCGATGTAATCATTTTTTTTTTAAATCTCAGGACTGGATGCAGAGAGACTGAGACAAAGTAATTTTATTGTACATGTTACTTTTATTTTTCTTATCTTTGGACAACCTTTAGGTCAGTAAAACAAATTTTAAAAAGTGTGACTTCCTTACTGCTTATATCATCACAAATGAGACTGCCAGCTGTCTTGTTCTAAATTAAACAATAACAATATTAGCCTAATGGCTATTGCTACGGGGTTTACATACAAAAACCCAATAGAGAACTCGTTGCAAGCTTGTGAATTATAAAAATTAAGACTATGATGATGTCAAGACTGCTTTTTTTCGTGTTCGTTTTTCTATGATTGCTCGCAAACGGATACATATTGTACAGTGGAATCCACTTAATGTCAACACCTTTAAGGGAAACTCTTGCTTAAAGGCAACACTAATTGGCACCCCCATTCAGTATTTCTTTATACCTTTGTTATGTTTAAGTCAACCCTTGCTTAAAGCCAACACATTTTTGTCGGTCCCAAAGTGTTGACTTTATCAGGATTCCATTGTAGTTGCCATTAAGCATTTGAGTTAAACAGCGAAGAAGATGACACATGTGTATTTCTGAATCCCTTAAGCTTCACTGAGATGCTTGTACGGAGACCATCTGTTACCCCATTCAAAATTAAGTGAAGTGAATGGTGTCCCCTAAAAAAAAACGGAGTTTCATGTAAAGAGGAGAAAAAAAAAAGGAAGACGCACTTAGTAAAGTAAGTGTATTTCAAGTGATTAACCACTGATTGTTGTCACTTAAGTAAAAATTCTCATTTTCACTAGAGGCTTTGCGCACTGACGGCGATAGCGTATGAAGTAATAACACCCATAGGTAGCGCGGGTTTTACAGCAGACGATTGGCTGACGGGCCCCGTTAGCCCATCAGCCATCTTGGATTTCCTCTGCTATGGGCTTCATCCCCCTGAGCGGGCCAGTAGCGCATAAATTCTACTATTTACATCGGTACCTCCGTTGCTACAGAGGACAAATGAAAAAAAAAAGAAGAGATCAAGTAATGACTATGACAACATTTCATTTCTAGGAGTTTTGGTTGGGGCAGAGAGTTCTTGTTTTTAACGATATTAGACGCTTACAACTTGTGCGATAAGGTTATTTTACAGTGGGTGGGTTTCGTCTCCTATAATGCGGTGAAGTTTTTGAATGCACCTTTTCTGATTAAGGTTTATGATTAAATCGCTGCTTCGGGAGTATTTCAACATGTTTGTCCGCTTAATGACTTTGTCCAATTGCTCTCTGTCTGACTCTAGACAATATATCCACCCCGTGCTCCAATGCAGAATGTTAATATGCTCTCTATTGTTGCTTTATAAAAAAAAAGGCTTATCAGTGTGTTGTCAATTTTGAATTCTTGAAACTTCCTTAAAAAATACATGCTTTTGTTTAGATTTGATTTTATGTTTCGAACCTGTTTGGTCCATTTTAAATGGTCGTCAATGAAGACGCCAAGGTACTCATAGTCTGACACTTGCTCAACATTTTCATTCTAATAGTTAGAGGATCCTTCTGGCTTTTTGATCTCCTAAAGTCAATTATTAATTCTTTTGTTTTTGAGACATTCAAGGTGAGGTAATTTTCGTCACACCAAGTAACAAATGTATTTATTTCTTCTCTGTTCTGCGTTTCTTCTTCATTTGTTATTAGCCCTTGCAGCGTTGTGTCGTCTGCAAATTTTAGAAGTAGTTTTCTTTTCATTTATCTGAACTAACACATTTTTTTGTTTCACATTCATCGAACTCTATCATTACTTCAGTCAGTCTCTCATCTTCTAATCTATCCCAATTTTGTTCAACTAGATAGATAACTGTGTTGTTGCCCGTGTCAAACCTAACATAAAAATCGTTTAAATCGTTGGAATCAAATTGATCTGGGATGCTTCCTTTATTCTGCGTATAGCTCACAGCCAGTTTGAGTCCATCCCACTTTTCTTAATGTCTCCTGAATTAAAGTGTGTCTCAATTTTCTTTTTATGATTCGCCTTACATTTATTTATTTCTGTTTTAACTCTTTTCGTTTTTCTTTCAATAAAGCTTTGTTCCCCAATTTGAAAATATATTTCTTCTCATTTACAATTTTTTTTCATTTCTTTTGTGACTCACGGTTTGTTGTTGGGGTAAACCGTTACCTCTTTCTTTTTGACAATCAGATCCTCGCAAAACTTTATGTACTAACACACGCATTCATTCAGTTTATTCACTGTTTCACACGCCTCGGTAAACACACTCTCATCAGTACTGTCAAAATAGCCACGCAACGCCTCACAAACATTTTCATTCCAAATTTGTACAGTCTTTTAAATTGGGGCAATCTTTCTTAAAACTGGTCAATATTTGGGAAGCGATAGTATCATTTGATGGTCCGACGATCCAAGCAGGGGTTTCGAGTCGCATTTGTAAGAAGATTTGACATTGCAAAAGAAAGCGTCGAGTGTCTTCAAATTTCAAATTCAAAAAGTACTTTTTAGATTAGGAATGCGGGAGAAGATGAGGGAAGATATAGATTCTATTATTCGGCAAAGTGCGCATACGACAAATATCGCCCCCACAATTACTGCTGCACACAATGAAGTAACAACAATAGCATTTTATTTTTTTATCTTTATAGATTCCCAATCTTCGATCTTTGAATATATATTTCGGACAATCTTAATATAACCGATGTACAGTGACCCCAGTAACCCATTAAATCAATGATAGAGGTCATGGTAAATTTCTATTTAAGACTTAAATTAAAATCTAGATTCGACATTCTAATGAGTAAGATATACTCATAAATATGTCACAGAGTGAACATTTGTACCACAAGTTTTAAGTATAATTTTTTTGTCGAATGCATCTTTTGAATCACGTTCTCTTCGACATATTGATTGTCATCGACCTGTGGGCAGATGGACACATGGTAATTAGATAACCTACTACGGTTGAATTTAACCTTTGAGAAAAGTCCGGCTCTGTGGTTCTGTCGATCTCGAGCGGATTAAGAGTTGGCGCGGCGAATCTTTAAATAATAATTTTAAAAAATTTGAGCAGTGCTGAAACAAAAACTATCACTATGAGCAACCTCCGATTTAATAATTATAGTACAACAATATTTGTCTTTGCATCTTTTCAAAGACCTTTAAATGTTAACTCCCTCCGCGTTGATGATTTTCGTAATAAACTTCATCTTCCTCGAAAAAAAAACCCACCTTCATGACAATTTAGACGAGTGAAAGGTCAGCAGTTCAGTCAAACTTGAGCGGAACATGGTAGATGAGAAGAAATACGTATTAGATAAATTCCTAAGTGGACCTAAGTTGCATGCAGCCTGTTAAAACATTTAGACAACGTGTATAAAATATATATAAATTACAGTTTTTCAATAAGATAGGATCTTCAAAAGACAAAATAATAAAAGCAACTCAACACTGGCTGTCAGCAAAGAATGCAATGCAGACGGAGTCAATTAATTTTCAACGTCAACAGTTGGCTAATGCGCGGATTGGGAAAACCTTTCACTGACATGCTATACCTGTACCATACTGCAATCTAAGTGAACGGACTGCATTCTATGAAGGCCTTGAACACGTGTCTTAGTTAAAATATTAAACAAATACCAAGACTTTACATGGCGTTGCCGCTCTCGACAAGTTTAGAACAAACACAATTAGGCGTTAGGGGAGCTAATCTCATAGTTTTATACGTAGTAAGTCTTATGTCTAAAAGTTAATGGTTCTTTTCCCTGCGCACCATAAATGTTTATTTTCGAAAGCTCAAATTTTTTGCTTTACATATAATAGAAAGTGCACAACTTCGCCACGTTCCTGCTTGTTATCGGGATTCAGAAACAATACTACCACGCAGAAAACACTTAAGTACGTACTTAATAAATATAACAGTGAAGTCAATAGTGGT
>BMAT01001072.1:209128-219371 GCA_019649035.1 Elysia marginata | reverse complement strand
GCCACTTTCGCGTTGTAGTTGGTCCGAAATGTGCTACGGTGTAAGCCTAAAAAATGGGGTATGTAGTCTAGCCTCTGGGGGCATTTCATAAGTTAAAAGTTTTCATATGATTTGGGAAATAAAGAAGCAGACAAACACACACACAATCACGCAATACTCTTCAATGTTAAGCAGAGACAAACATAACTAGAACCGCTTCAACAATGGAGCCCCAATGACCGCGTCCTCCTTCAGAAAAAGGCTATGCTACATCGTCAGGTTAAAGATTTAAGGACCGTCCTTTAAGAAAAGGCTAGCCAAAGTAGGCCAGACGGCAAATAATTAAAGAAACGGGGCAAACGTCATGTATTGATCCAGTTCACTTGATTAATGTTATTGTAGTTAACACAAAAAGCAAACCATAACGAGGTTTACGAAGATACATAGGCTAATCGATGCGCGTAACGCAGACACTGAGGCGTGTGTTTCACGTTCAGGTGTTTGACTTGCCCTGAGACAAAACTAAAATGCACCTTGCTCTAGGAGTCTGAAAAAGTGCTGATTTCTACTGTTGGTCTGCAATTAGACGTAATGCACCATTCCATTTCCATAAGTTCTTTCTGATAGGTGTTATCTATAGATAGAAGCAAGATTGATGTAAATATGATAACACCCCCATCTTACATTTATCACAAAGCGACTACGGCTGCCGCGCAGGTGAATAGGGAAATAAGAATCAATATCTCATTGTTGTTGAGAGGTTTGAAAACCTGAGCAATGTATTTTACATAAAATTATGCATCCTGAAAGCAAGAAAAAAATATTATACTTTAGGCCTATTATCCGACGCTACTTCTACAAAAGGTGAGGAAGTTTAGGAGACATGCAGCGAAGTGGACACAGAACAATATTAAAACAATCATAACAACAACAACAACAAAACAACAAACGAGCATCCACCCGTCTATCAAGAAAGATGATAACAAATCCTTTGACACCTGCAGGCAGCGCGCACAGTATGCGAGCACTTTTTGTCTGAACCGCAAGCCGCGCAAGGTTGATTAATATGTTTCTTCCTTGAGGCTAGATCTATATAACTTCTGATTAGGGACGTAAAAAAATCATCAAGTGACATTAATAGTTTATTTTTAAAAGCGATCTCAACATGAACATAATTACACTTCCCTGACACTGCCTATTTAATAAACTTACAGCCTAGCCAAGACCAGGCAGAGTCAACCTGTGATCCCAACCCTTCGCCGAGCCAACCAGGTCAACGGGTCGACTCGAGACCCCAGAGCCGAGAGCCTCTCTCCCGACTGCACCGAGGCACGGCACTGCGTAGTGAGGGCTGTGGTTAAGGTCAGTCAGCTGTTACATAACCTTGACCTACATTGTAGAGACAGAGGAGTGTGGGCAAGGAATAGGATAGAACACAGCCACGGGGGAAATGAACACAACCCTGGCTTGAGCAAGTGCGATGTAGTAGTGCGTCTAGAGCCGCGCGGTGTTGCGCTTGCCTCAGCGTAGGAGAACCAGGGACTCGTTACTATTTTTAACTAGACAGGGCAAAGCTTAGTAGGCCGCTCGCAAGTCGCAAGTAGATAGTACACGACAATAAAAGCCTCCAGTCTCCATCCAATCCATGACGAGAAAACAAGCCCGCAGTATGGGTACGGTTGTACCGAGCAAAAGAAACAGTACGTGTTACATGTGGGCTCTGCAGTAAAACAAATACCGCAAAATAAAAAAGACATCTAGAAACATCTCAAATCTCACTAGCTACAAAGAATTGCTCTAACCGTCTTGCAATTCTNNNCCCCCCCCCCCCCCCCCAATTCCCTTCTCTCCCGATCGGATAAGCTCTGTATGCAACTTTTTCTGATTCTCCTTGGTATATAATATATAAATCATGTATGCTGGGCTAAGGGCTAGCACAGACTTACCCAGCTCTTCCGCATCTGCTGATTCTTTTAAAACTGAACTCACAAACCAGTGAAAATAAAAAACCATTTATCAGTAGCCAAAAAAAAAACAAAACAAAAACAACAGGGCAATGCCCTGCCTCGTGGAGAAACGCTTGAACAGGTCGAGTTAACTGAGTTCGACTCGGAACTGTGTCATACTACTGGTCGATGGAAGTTTGTGTGCTTGCCTGCCCGGTGAGCTTGTTTGGTGTGTTTGTTGTAGTTTTAACGACACCCGTCGCTGATACTACAGACCTTTAGCACACGCACCGTGTCTCATTACGCGTACGTGAAAATCGGGAAAGCAGATTGAGGAAACTATAAAAATAATGAAACCAGTTTCTAAAAATAGACCCACAGACGTTCGCGTCATACTCACGCGTTGCTGCTTAAAGTCTGTATTCACGTTCAAGTCTCAACATTATTTGACAAGCAGGCTGAGGGCAATAAAAGCATCAAACTTCGATGACATTTACAAAGTAGGTGTAAGGCGATGGCTAATGGAAAAAATAATTATTACACCGCTGCGCACCATATAAAATGCTACATGCACTTAGTGGTCGGTGTGTCTGAATGCCCTTATCTCCCTATCTTTTCCAGGCGTACGGTATTTTACGAGTGAAAAAATAACGACAGAACTGTAGAGTTGAGAATTCTCGCGAGTTTTCCATTAGCCGCGTGTTCGGTAAAGAATGGTTGGAATTTCATTTAGAATATTTTATTTCAATTTTGTTAAAAGCAAACCAATCGCAAGAAAACTGATGCTTGACAAAGTGTTTCAACGCTGTTGCTGTTTATGTGACAAAACATAGCCGCAGGATAGTGACCTTCAAAAACAAACGGAACAAAAAAACAAATAAACAAAAAAAAAACCCCACAAAAGAAAAACCAACACCAGATGCACCAGAAACTCACACCTTTCAAAACCCTTGGTACATGTACTAAGTGCCTTGATCAGAAGTTCGATTTGCTTTAACCTCAGCTCGCTCAGTTTCCGTGTAGTCTCGAAAAATTTGCGCATTGCCAGAATGCACCTTAAAAGTTACGAGTGAGTGCTGTGCTGTGGCTTGTGATAATAGCTCCAATAATGATATTTTAGATCTCCAGCTTCTTCAAGAATAAGGCGGGGAAAGGTTAAAGCTGCAGTTTACTTTATAATTCTAATCTCAACCCTTTACAAAGTAAATATTATCACCCGCTACCAATAAAGGAAACATTCGTCGGAATAATGTTTGTTGAAATTTTAAAAAAGGGATAATTAAAAAAAAGAAGCATTCGCTCACATCAGTAGCTTTGACCCAAAACTTTGCATGTAAAAAGCAACATTCTGTTGATCTAATTGGAAACGATTGTGGCATAATCAACCGGTACACATATTACCAAACTGCAAACACCCACATGGTATAGTCTACATACACACACACTCACCCGAACTCGTCAGCCGTTGACCTATGCACAAAATGTGCAACACGAGGTTTTGATCTAGGCTAGACTTGCAATCAGTTTGCTGCATTATTTGGCCTACATATTTATGCCTGCGACTACAACTCTACAAGACTCAATAATGATACGTCGCACGACCCGACTGCCACATGCGGTAACTGGCGGTGAATGCGATTTAGGTCAGCTGTGTGTATTCCGTTTTCAGCAGCGCGCAAAGCAAGGCTTATTATTATCGTAAAGGCTGGTGTTGCTCTACATCTAGGCTTATTCAGTCTGCTCTCCAGTCTCCCACAACAGCTGATTCCACACTGGTTTGCGTTAGGTAAAGGAGAAATTTGATCTAGCATTTTTGTGTTTTTCAGACTTCGTGATACATTCACAAAGGTGAGTTTGCACACTGAGATAATTTGAGTGCATACAAAGTTTTTAATGAAACCAATGAAAACGTCTCTTAGTAAGTCTTAGCCGTGTGTTTTGATATTGTTTGAAAAAAATGTCCTCACTGGTCTCAATCATAGCAAATGGCGCTGGCAAACAGTAACAATTTAGTCGTTTATTGCGGCGGGGAGCAAAAACCGCGATGTTATGAATTCCTGCAAGATATCGGGGGTAAGGCCAGGTCATGCCGACCTAGCCCTCGGACACGTAAGCTTGATGTTATACAGTTACGCTATCTAAGAGGGAGCGTAGTAGATTGCCCGTTTTAGATAGAGCGCTAGACCAGTCTTCTAAAGCGCTTCGGTCTCAGTTGTTTTCGACTGAGTTTTGGTCCGTAGGCCTACTGTGTGGCACAAAGGAAAAAAAAACAACTTAAGAAAGCAGTTTCCCGTGATCTTGTCATCCAGTCCAATCATATAAGCCAATATCGAGGTTAACTAAAAGTCTGCACGGTCTTTACATTTTGTTTTGGTTTGAACACGGTTATAAATGTATTCGCATAACTATCAGGATTATTATTACAGGAAGGCTTCGTAAATCTAAATAAAATGTAGTTCTATCTAGATCGAGGCCTACGATTGTACGAAGCGCAAAGCTGATGGGTTCATTTTTTTTGGCTATGTAATCTAGATCTAAATCTACATTAGCTAACAAGAGCATTGACTGCCGTTACGGCATATCTTTGAATAATAATCAAGATAACACGAGATAATTCTTGTTCAGGCAATAAGAAAAATTGTTCCTTCTCCTAAAAAGCTAGATATACATCTAGAGATCTAAATGCTATAGTTAGACAGAGATCTATAGATAGATCTATGCGTGTATTTTGAACATTGTAGAAGAGTGGTCTACAGTGAAACTGAAAGACATCAAGATCTATTATCTAGATTTTCCTTTTCGCAAGATCTCTAACTTTTAAGCCTGCACTCGATTGGGCGCAAAGAAACAGCTGTAGCAAAGCGGTTTTAGCGCAAGCTGAACAAATTAGAATAACGTTACTTCTAACTACATGTATCTTAGTTTTAACACCGATGTGTTTAAAGCCATTAAAAAAAAAGCTACTTTTAGGCAAATTTTTTTCGGTATCTGAAAGGTTGCAAATAAAATCAGTGATCATGATAAGCTTAAAGGTAAGCTAAATTGTGTTTACATGTTGGGCTGCTTCAAAGCTTGATCTTTTACTAAGTAGTAAGAGGAAGATAGCCTGGCCAAGGTCTTATTTTGGGATAGCGCTTCTCTTCGTAGCACCAAAGCTAAAAATCTGTTCGGATGTCAATATCTCATGGCAGATGAGATGGTGTGGTGGTCCATGGCGCATAGGCCCTACCGCTCGGCTAGGCAGCTGCAATAAAATCATTTGTCACAGCTTTTGAAGCTTACGGTACCGGTCCGTGTTAAAAGTCCTGATTTATTATAGACTTTGCCTTGAGGGTAGCAGGGTACCAAGATGGACGTGGCATATGCTAAACGATACCACAAACCTAGTCACTCCCGTTAAATTTTTAAGTTGACCTTTGGTAAAGTTTTCTAAATGAGATCTACGAAATTCAATGATCGCGTAAGCTCTTCAAAAAAAAATTTTAAAATGAAAATAGCCTAATTTAAAGCAAAGACATATGCATGCCGACCAATGATCCTGCATATAAACCGCAGTCTACATGATTGAGAGGAAGTTTCTTTGTGTGTGCGTGTGTGTGTGTGTGTGTTTTATTACCTACACCGAGCCACCTGCGGTTTTCAAATCCTGTGCTCTATAAACAAATAACCCTTGGGCCTACGGTATATTCCTATGCTAGCAAAACAAATTTCCTCTAAAACACCGGAGCTTGATCTTTTGTAAACTCTGATTTTACAGAAAAGCTATACATACTGTATGTTTTTTTAGTTGTTTTTTTTTTTACACGCGTTTCTGGTTGAGGAAACAAAAATTGCACAACTGCAAGAGTAACGAGACTAACAAAGAAAGCCGATTCCATCGCTCCCCTGCCATAAATGCAACCGTAACTAAAAAGATGACAACCACTTCGTTTATACAGTAGCACCGATTATGACGTGGTGAGATTACAAGCCAGTGTTAACTAGGCTACAGTGGTCCAACATCACGTGCGCGGCTTCGTGTACCGGTAGTCCTATTTTAAATGGTTCGGTGGTTTTGCTGAACTAGATTCTACAATTTGCTGAAAGTACGGCACCGTAGGCCTACCTAATTAATTGTCGGTCGAGACCGAAGAACTCAACATGCTGGAGATAATCATGTAACGGTTGCATTCAATCTGATTTTCCTACATTTATTTCGATAAAAAAGTGATTATTAACATTTTCTTGCGTTCTGTGACCTTATTATTTTCCAGGACATAAAACATAGAATAGAAAGTATGTAGGCCCTGATCTCCATGTCTGCAGACACCCGCGAAATCCGCTGACTAATGCAAAATCGCAGTACCAGTATTATACTAGGCCTACCTATACTTACCGTACACGATTGCAAAAATGCCGATAAGTACGGTATGGCAGATAGGCATAGGAAAGATCAGCAGGTTAGTAGGGCACTTTCTATGTATGTCACTTGTCAGGCAATATGAGTTTGGGACATGGAGCTACTTTGATGTTGAATACATCCATAGTCTGAAGATGCAAGTCAAGCCAATATCTTTTCATGTACTTCTCTTTTAAACGGCTACTTTGCCACTCTGGGCATAAAATGTACCATGTAACTTGTAAGATACCGGCAAAATATAGCGTGTTGATTGTTGCCATAAACAAGGGTTTATCACATGTGTTGTTTATTGTCATTGATAGGGATTTGTGTTGTTTGGTGCCATACCTAAGGTTTTATTTGTATATGGATTATAATTGCAAAATAAAAAGAAGTCGTTCTGAAGGAAAATGTGTTAATGAGCGAAAGAGATTTAGAACGCAAAGACAGGTAAATAAACAGACTGATATTTGATGTAGAAAATTACTTGTAAACAAGTATACATTGGTATTTACGGTAGAGAGTTTAAAAAAGTCAAGAGACACCCCCCACACAAACATACACACAGAGGGGAGAGATAGAGTGAGTGGATGAAACAGAGAAAGAGGATGTATGGACAAGCACCCATCCACTCACGGTAATAGGAGTCGCTCTTGCATACAAAGTAAATCTTAGTAAACCCGTAACAATCTTTTCAAGATTAAACAACCTCTTCACTTGGGATAAGGGCTTGGGGTTGCATAAAGCTGACATTGCATAGCTGAAGTAACCAGGAGGAGGTTTTGGCTTCACAAACTGTCTCTTTTTATAATCATTAAAGCGCAGTTTTAAAGCACTGAAGCAACTTTTTAACAGCCGATGAGTCGTCAACGGGTCAATTCATTGAATGTATTACCTACATGTACGTATGAATTTTGTGCTATTTTCAGGTTAGGGCTGTTTAACACTTCCCTGCTTCTATTCGTGATTAAGCTGCACCTTTTATAAAAATCTCAAATGCAGTTTTTGTGATTTATTTTTCATGACGTTGTGCATTTTCTAGCCAAGCGTTACTTTACAAGTTTTAAATGTATCACAACGCAAATCACAATCATGATGACCTAACCGATAAAAGAACGTCAGTTCATTGGTTTAATAACGTAGGCGAGGACTCAAACACCGAGAGAGACAGCACACGAAGGTTCGCCTCAAGGCCAAAAGGCCAAGGTGATATACGTTACTTCTTACTCTTAGTCACATCGGAAGGTAGCAGTTGGCGCTATTTCTTGGTAGTCTTATGGAAAGGTAGCAGTTTGCACAGCTTATACATATGTACATGTTCATACATTAAATGTAGGCCTACAGGTACAACACGGCAGGCTGAAGGATGCAATGTATTCTTAATCATGCGATTGAATACTGGTGGTATAAACAATTTGTCAAATACACTGTGCTCCCAACCGCCTACGTATGTGCTCGTCCTAAGCTCGTTCTAATCTTAGCTAAAAGAGACGCACATTCACAGTATTTACACCACTCGTTGGGAAGGGACCTGAAGATAATGAGTTGGTGCAATGATCATGAACAGCGATTTCCTGATCCAAAAAATTAAACTGCAATGCAAATTGGTACAGTATGTTGAAATTGCAGATCTTGTTGCAATCACGGAATCAGACTCAAAAGATTTGGGTGCCGGCATTAATGTTGAATTTCCCTAAGCAATTTATCAACACTTACTTCCTCCCACATTTTCAAAGTAGCATTTCTTTTGGAAAGCGTCTACAGCTGGTTTCAAACTACATAAAACCGCGGGCCATGGCTCATGAGCTTGTTAAAGCCAGGCTGTGCGCATATGTTGAGACCAGTCATAGGAAAAAAAAATAGCTATAGAATTTTATCCTTGTTAATTCAGTTTCCGATTGTTTACTGTAAGGTTGAGAACATGGTAAGCTTTCAAGATTCCAGTGCTACGTGCTAATGGAAAGGGTTTTAGGTTGCACCCCGACGGGTTTATTCCTGTGTTAGAAGATGGGCTGGTAATGTTGCGACTTCAATTTTTTAACTCACTGCATACATCTATCTACATGTACTATGTAATGATAGTCCATGTGGCTTAATCCTAAGACTGGCCCGCTGATGTTAAAAAATGGGTTATTATACCCTTCTTTTCGTCAGTCTTGCCTGCGGGCCAATGCCAGGATTATCCCCACACGGAGTTATACAGATGTTCTGTTGTCCTAGTAATCGTATCTCATTGGCGGTTTTTTTTATGATAGTTGGACGAAGAATGCAGCAGATTTATGTTTAGCTTAATTTTATATACCGTACATGTATCAGTAACACAATAAGATGTGTTAAAATAATTATAAAAAGCGTCAAATACTTTAGTATGTGGGCCTAGTAAAGGTGGGTTTACACAGTAGATTTCAGAACGCAAAATCAGAAAATTTTTCCGGTGGAACGAGAACGAACATCTTTGTACTGATTCTGCCCATTTTTGTGAAGACCTTACACGGGGCAGAAAAAAAAAACGAAACGAAGTTTAGGTCAAGCCTAGGTCTAGAATCTAGATCTAATCTAGCGCTGAACTTTTTGCGTCAACTACATTTAGATATATATCTCGATAAAGGAATTTTTTCCCTTTGCTTTCTAACATTCTTCTTGTGACCCGGTTTGGTTAGATAATTAGATACTTATTTTGTTAGTTCATGCTGTGCGATAAGATACATAGACAAACAAATAATATCTACTTCTGAAAACATATGTGTAGTTAGAACTTTGACTAATATTTTACATTTTAACAGGTGGGCATGCTGAAAGTAAAGTTAACAAAACATTACTAATTCCTTCGCTCCAGAGAGTCGCGAGGGAACACTTCCCCATTCCCAGTCCATATGGGACTGTTTAGTGTCACCACGAGGCCAAAAATTTTAAGCTCAGTCGTGCTATGGTGATATTATTAGTTGTCAAATCGCTATTCTATTCTGGAGCTCAATACCGAGAAGGGATATAACTTACAAGGGGAGACGATGATGATGATGAGAGAGAGAGAGGGAGAGGGAGAGAGAGAGAGAGAGAGGAAGGGAGGGAGGGAGAGGCACACACACACACACACCAACGGTTGAAACTATTATTATACATATTATATAAATAAAAAAATCTCGATGTTGGAATATTGCACGATTCCCGCAAAGCCTGGCTTTAGATTCAAAATCAAAACAATATTCTTACCGTATTTTCCAGTTGATTGGCATGTTGATTGGCATTTTCTTTTTATGTATGGATGTCAGAAGTAAAACCAAGCCCGATTCATTGGTGAAAGAAACCGCCATTTTATTTGAAATATTTTAAGTTCGAGATGGTTATCTCGTAATGCATTGCATGTTCTGATTCTCCCAAAACAAAAACAACAACAACAACAACAAAAAAAGAAATCTTTCTACTCACGCTTTTGGGATGGGAATATACCGAAAAGTCAGAACGGAAAAAGATTTCGACTCAATTCGAGGTATAATCTACTCGTTCGAGAGCTCTAAAAATTACGTTCTAATTTCCTTTCTGATTTAGCATGCCATTTCAGAAATGTGTAAACCCACCTTAAGGCAGCCAAAGGTTTGTTAACTCTGGGAAATTGTGAAAACGAAATAGTATACATACAAAACAAACCAACGCACTGACTGCATGAATTGAACGAACGAAAGTAGCTATTTTGTTTTAAAATAGACCCAATTTTATGCTTTTTTGTTACGGTATTTGAAAATTGAAATTTTGAAATAGGGGGCAGCGCGGCAGAGTGGTTAGCGCGTCGGACTCGCGATCTGGAGGTCGTGGGTTCGATTCCCGACCATGCCATGTTGCAGTTGCCTTGGGAAAGCAATTTACCCTAACTTTCCCAAGTCCCCCCACATGTAAAATGGCTACAGGCAATTCTTGAATTTGTGATATGCGCCTGCAACACCCT
>BMAT01001072.1:170205-189830 GCA_019649035.1 Elysia marginata | reverse complement strand
AAGTACTTTAGAAGGTTTTTTTTCCCAGTTACATCTTTGGGTCTGTCATCACTGTTATGTACAAGAATTAGCCACATTTCCTAAAAAATCATATCATAGAAACCAAACAATACATCCTATAGCTCTGATATTTCATAAACATAAGCACCATATAACCATCATCAACAGGTGAAAAAAGAAAAACAATTGAGAGAAAAAAATTTTGCTACCCCTGTGACCCTATTCAGTGTCCCACCTTTTGGCAATTGCTCAACTTCAAGATAGCCCACAATGAGCCTATGGTCTTATGCAGGCTTGCCTGTCGTGTTTATGGAATAGTTTCTTAAATTCTTAGAATCTTACTCTAATTTCTCTAAAGGTCACTCTATTCCTCCTGTTGTATCCATCTTTGGGCATATTCTTGCCCTGTTAAATCCATGAACAGGTAATAGATTTAACAAAAAAGGGGATTCCTCAGAGGCCACGCTGTGTGGATCGTTTCGCTGTAGCAGATGTTGGCATAGTTGAGCTTTACTGTTTAAGAATGCTCATTCTATGCTAATTGCTTTAAAAGAGGAACTCTTTAAGGAGAATCCTGTCTATCAACTCACCCTGGTCCTGTCCTACCAGCACGACCAGATCGCTGGTTAGCATTGGCCTGAAAATTGAAACAATCAGAGATAATACAATGTTACTTTTAAGCATTACGCATGTTTTAACGGTCACAAAAAGTGATCCAACTACTGGGAATCAGTGTGATCATCATGTTAATAGTTTTAAATTTTCAAATTTTTTGCTCATCTTTCCACATTGATATATATTTGCACCTTTTCATTTTTAAAGTATAAGACAAAAAAAAACAAACAAACAACAAAGCAGTGACACAAACTTAGAAGTTAAAACCCTACCATAAAGAAACAAAATTAATATTTAAAGTGACTTCTCATTCCTAAAATCCAGATAACACTTTATATCTCAAAACAGTTACACAAAATACAGAGAGAAATATAAAGTACAATTGCCCTCACTTGACTTATAGGAAATATCTGCAGAGCGTCCATACCAATCTTGGGATTGTAAACCTTGAGCTTGCAGTAGCCAGAGTCAATAACAAACATTATGCCATCCACTGCAGAGAAAACAAAAAAATCTTTTTATGCATCATACAGCAATGATACATTTCAAAGCAAATAAAACAATTCATTAAAAAGGAGATCTTTGTTTTTAAAGGGCTCTAACTCAAAACTAGTTTGGGCTACTTGTGCCTCAGAGATGATGCTGGGGACAATTGAAAACATCCCACCACACTGTGATGTAAGGAGCGCTTGCGTACACCACACCCAGCCAGTCACATTATCCTGACACTTGGCCGACTAGACCTAACAATAAATCCATAATGCCAGACACTAGGCGGATCAGCTGCTGATACCAATTTTGAAGTCCTTGGTTTGACTCCTCCCGATCTCTGAGCAAGTGTCTTACAGCATGGCCACAGAGCCCGAGCAAATTATATGAAATAGACTGTCTTTTTTGGAAGTAAAGTAACTTAATTCTTTTTTGAACTCAGCAAGTCGAAAACCTAATGTGTCCCACCTGTGAGAGAAGTTTCAGCAATATTGGTTGCCACAACACATTTACGAACACCGTCCGGTGCTTTCTGGAATATTTTTGCCTGTAAATCACTGGGAAGCTGAGAGTAAATAGGAAGGATGGCCAACACTGGGGCATCATCAAGTTCTCCAAGACGCTCTGTTAGAGGAGAGAGGAGATCACAGATACATTCAACACTAACTAAAATCAAATTTTGTTTAAGAACTTTGTAGTAGAATATTTGCAATTGCATGATTTTCTATTTAGAGAATATCCAATTTTTTGATTAATGAATGGTTTTAAATTAATATTCTTCACAAAAAAAGGAGTAGAATAGTGCTAGAACGTTAAAATCTTATTGTCTTGTCACTTTATTCAACATCTATAACAAAATTGTATGTTAAAAACAGATATGATCCACAATGTTGGTACGGTATTTGGATTTGCTTACTTTCTTTACGAATCCTCTTATTTAAAAATAACTAAAACTAAAAAAGTCTGCAATTTTGTATCGATTTCAATGATTTCACCTGCCACACTGGTCAAACTTTTGTCAATGCTGTAAAGATTCACTGAAATTGAGCCGTGGCATTATAAAAAGTCAAACTGCTGATTCACAACAACTGACAACTAGTAACTGATTTTATTGCTTTGTTGGGTTTTTTTTTGTTTTTTGCAAGCTGTCAAATGGCTTTGGCACACATAAAATAGCCTATGTTTTCAAAACACACTGGTAACTAATTAGGATGGACACAAATGAAAAATGAAGGCAGTATACTCTTTATTTATATATTTTTTACAGGTGCATGCAAACATCATGACTTTTAAAAAGTATTTCTCCACTCCTGAACAAAGTATAACTGTTTGAGAGTCCCCATCTTTAAACAAGAAAAAAATTGTCAACGTTTCTATATTGTTGACTGTAAAAATCAAAGTAGTTATAATTTGTTAATAGATAACTATTGAAAGAAAAAAATTGGTAATCATTGATTGAAAGACAAAAAAGACAACCTCCCCCCAAAAAACAAAAAAAAAACCAAAAAAAAAACAAAACAACAAGCAAACATGTTTGACCCTGATTACCTGCAACAAGTTCACATGTAACTTCAATATCCTCTTGGCCAGGCATGAAGATCAGAATGTCACCTGAAACAGAATAATGAACAAAAACAATTTTGTTGGCTAAAGTCTTTAAGAACCTTTTTGAATAACAAGACAAGATGTGTTCAATTGAGATAATTTATACACTGATTAACTCACAGAAAATGCACTGTAGAAATAGGTGTCTGGTGGCTTCACAAGCTTAGGAGTTACACCAACAAAAAAGGTGACAATTTTTTGAAAATGCTCTTGTTGTTCAAAATGCATGTTACATACAGCCCTAGAAAAATATCAAAACCAATAAACTTAAGTGTGCTAGAAACAATTATCCGGTCAATAATAAAGATAATTTCATAGTCAATGGTCACAGAAGGCTACACAGACACCTCACCAGGCAGTCCGCCTAGATGCACTTGTAAAGCTTGCTTTACTGCAGCATCCACATAATCTTCTTGGGGATTTTTAGCATACAATACATCCACTGGAAATGTTCGTCCAGGGATTGTAAAGGTTGGAACATTTCCAAAAAACATAGAGAATTTGGATGCATCCATAGTAGCAGAGGTTACTATCAACTTGAGATCATGTCTACGAGCAACAACCTGAATAAAGAGGAAAACAGATATACAGGATCTAGGAAACAAAAGTAACGGTAGTTGAAAAGCATGACACATAGGTTGAAATAGAAAGATTAGATTTTCTCATCTGATTAAAAACATGAATGTTGTACATTGACTACAATGAAAAAATAAAATTCTTAAACACATTGAACCAAATCTTACTAAAATATGACTTAGACAAAGATAAGATATAACTAAAAAAATCCAAAACTGGTTGACTTCCAAAATATTTTTTTGAAGTAAAAAAAAGTTCACTAACATTTCTGAGAAGACCAAAGAGTACATCCGTGTTGAGAGACCTCTCGTGAGCTTCATCCATGATTATAGCACTGTAGTGATCCAAGTCCGATTCTCGCAGAGATTCTCTTAACAGAATACCATCTGTCATGTACTTGATCATAGTTTTCTGTGTCAAAGACCAGAGCAGGTTTATGTTCAGTTAATATCATAAGAAAAACCCTTCTGTTAATATTGTTGCTGGTTTGTACACTTTTCTTTTTGCTAAACCTCTAAGTATTTAGGTTTATGATAACCAAAAAAATACGATTCTTAATTGCAAAATGTTCTAATTTTCCATTTGTCTTCTACCTCAAGGGCCAACACAATGTAAGCATAAATAGGCCTTCATAATTATAAATAACTTCACGTAAGGCTTTTGAAACAAATTGCCTAGAATTGACCTAAGTTATAAATATCTGGTATAAGAGGGTTCAAGAAGAATGATTCAAGAGCTTGTTTCTCATTACCGTTTCAAATATGCACACGGGAAAGTTGAAACAGAAAAAATAAAAAAAACTATCATGTTTACCTTAGATGTGCAGTCTTCAAACCGAATGGCATAGCCAACCTCCTCTCCCAACTTGACATCCATCTCCTCAGATACACGCTTTGCTACAGACATGGCGGCTACTCGGCGAGGTTGAGTGCATCCAATCATACCCAGGTCTGTATAGCCATCCTCATGGAGGTACTGGCAAAAAAGGAAAACATGTATAACTTGATTTACTACACACTACAAAAGACGTAAAATTTCAAATGAAAAGATCGTTGACTCCATCAATTATTATGATAGACATTTTTAATACTTTTAAAAATTACCAACTTGATCACTAAGGTCATGCTGTTGGCTCCCGTTTAATAGATTTTAAGGTGTTTTCACTTTAATACAAGTGAAGTTAGACCTATACTTAATGCAGTGGAAACATCATTCAAATTTCTTGACAATAGAAAAAATTGGAATAAAGAGGATTTGAATTAACATTACTCAGAATATTTTCTGCTTTATCACTAGTATAAGACTCTCCTTTTTTCCCCTGTCCATTCTAAACACAAACACAGTGGTGCTATGGACCAAAGACCTATGTAGGTTTTGGGACGGTAGACCTAGCTTTGCTCAGTGACTTTTTCTCATAAACCTTACATTAGTAACAAGTTATATAACATGCCTGGAAAAAGTGTAACAGCTAGAAAATGGAATGGAAATCTTCTATAGAATCTCAATATATAAAAACTTTGATTTAAGAGAATTAAACCCTTAACTTTGAATAATGAGTCCAAAGCTAAAAAAAACTAAAAAAAAAAGGCAAATGAAACTTCCCACTTATCAAGAAAAATTTGAATTATCACACCTCAATTTTAGAGGTTTCCACTGTATTTGTGTTAGGGAATAAGGTGTTAGAGTAGTCATTATTCTTGGCACAGGGCATAGCACAGTAGTTTGCCATTGCTTTCCTACCCATCTATACTTTCCCTAGTTGACCTAATTATCCAATTAGTGCTGGGTAAGCACAAGGGAGCCAGTAAGTGAACGGGACCTCTAGAGTAGAGGTAGATCAGCTTACAAACTAAGCCACCACTAAACCCTTTTAACATTAACTTTGTTTCATATTTTCCTTAGAAATGAACTTACAAAGCCTGTTCAGAGATTCATAAGAGCTTTATAACTCCTTCTTCATATAAAAAAAGCAAAGAGAAAAGTTTATATGACTAGCAAAAAAAATGTCTGAGCACAGAGTATCAAATAAAACATGTTTTTACATACAAAAGTGAAGTATCTGCAACCTTAGTCTATGTCTGAGGAATTATTTCATAAGAAAGACACACACAGTCATGAAAGATCCTGGTGAACAAAAGAAGGAACATATACATTTTCAGTAATCGAAAACAATCATACCAATTGTGTGAGTCATCCCTAGATTTTTTCAAGAATGTTCTACATACATATACCTACTGTATGGGTTTATTGTTGATTACAATTTGCTTTTACAAAATGCCTAAAGAAGAGACTGCTTCAATAAAATTCAGGGGTAGAACCAGAAAGTAAAAAAAAAACCTGAACTTTTTTGCTTTCGGGAATTATCAGAAATAAATATAGACACAAATGCAATAAAAAAAATCACAAAAAAACCTGAAATACGGTAAAACCTGAGCCAGTTCCACCCCTGAAAATTTATGTACCTGTGTTAACTGGGTTGTTTTTCCTGAGCCAGTCTCACCCACAATGATAATCACATTGTTATCACGGATGATTGTCAATAACTGAAAATGAAAAAAAAATATTTAATTAAAGCACAGCATAGTTTTAAAAAAAATCAACATTATTTGAAAGCTTCAGAACCAAGATTGTAATTTACTTACTGTTTATATCGGTGCAGTAAAATTGAAAAATTTAAACATCAAATTAAGAGAATTTGAATCATACACAAGTTTATTTCACTCAGACTGTTTCCTATTCTATTAAAAAAAAAAAGCATACGTCCCTCTCAAATGACTTTTCATACACCTACAAACTCAGTAATTCTAGAGCTCAAAGACAGTTTCATTAAGTTTTTGATATACAGTGAACCTTGGATATAACAAGATAGTAGGGCCTGGCATTATGTTCTCATTGAATCCGAGGTCTTGTTGGATACAAGGCTGTTCTAAAATGGTTTAAAAACATATTCTAGGCCCTATTGTAGATCAAAACACAATTGTACATGTTTGAAAATCAGTTAAAGCTACAAGAGAAAAAGCCATTGGAGAGAAAACTCTAAAATGGTTGTGCCCCTTGATGGCCAAACATGCCTTTGGGTGATTAGGCGAGTGTTGCTTTTGTTTTGTTTTATTGATAGGTATATAACCTCTATCTCTCTATCCCTCTATCAGTTTATGTCTCTCTCTTTTCTCTATCCGTATCTCTCTTGCGCTCCATTCTATTACCTCTTCCTATTATGCTTTATCTTTAAGCGAAGAGATAAAAGTCAATTGTGGTCTGTTTCTCCAAACTCTCGAAACTCTCTCCTGGATCGAGTAGGTTCTACTTGAGGCAATGCTTTATTCATGGCAAATGTCTGCCTTGCTTTTATTTCCTAATTCACCTTTGTAAATAATCTGAAGTTTTGTCACAAACAAAAGACACTTCCATTTCTTGTTACTAAGCACTATAGTAACAGCTTGGTGTTCTCCCGTCAAAACTAATAGCTTTCTGAATGGTGAAGTTTCAGATTTGCAACTAAACTATGGGTATGACGATGTGAGCTAGCTGAGGTCTGAGAGACAATGACCAATGGTACTTGTGCGCGCTTGGTTTTACTTAGCACTGTAATTACAGGTGTGTACTAAAACTACGTAACTAAAATTGTAGAGGCCAAACGTAAGCCTAATCTAACGTAATCTCAGGCGCTACGCTTAATTAACTACCTAAGCCCACGGTCCTCCCATTCCCTTCTCCAACTTTCCCTCTGCTTGTGCCTTCCCCCTCTTCTCCCCTGGTTTCCCTCTGCCTTGCCCAGCCTTCTCGTCCATTTGCTACACTTGTAGTCTTAAGAACTGGCGTTACTCACCCCCCCCCCCAACAAAAAAAACCACACATCATATCTTGTGCTGCGTCCATCACTGGGCCTAACCTTGGTCCAGGTGTAGGTCTAGTCCTTGTAAGCCCGTCACTGACCCTATCCCGCTTCCACCCCCAGCTGAGACACACACACAGATAAAGGCACCAGACATACTATAATATTGACAAGCGCAAACATACTGTCCGAGCATTGCAACATAGACAATGGCCTAGAATAAACTTGTGAGTGTTGAAACGCGTGAAGTTTACTAAAGTCTCGGCAGTTTGGTGTAATTTTACTTGTGTACTGAAGCCAAGGATTGGGCTTACTGCCCTTGTTGAACCTGAGGTCCAACCTGGTACTCATTGGATCCAAGGTTGTTTAGTAGAGCCAAAGAGGAAAATAAAACTGGATTTCATGTGTCTTTAGATGAGCCCAATGTGTCGTTGCGTCCAAGCTTGTTGAATTCTAGGTTCACTGTATAGCTTTGCTCAAGGACAGTTTCTCATAAGCCTGACATGGTTTGACAAAGTGAAACTGTCATGGAACAAAACGGAATGTCCTCTATAGGCCTCAATATAAAAATCGATTTAAGAGATATGAACCTCACCAATTTCTAATTAAGACTTCAAATTTTGCAAAGCCAAAGAGGAAAAAGAAACCTCACTTTTAGAAACTTTGAATTGTGAGAAATTGTAATTATCAGACTTCAATTTTGGAGGTTTTCTTTGCATTTTCCTGTAACATTTTTTTAACATACTTCCTTAGGATTTTTAACCCCCCCCCCCAAAAAAAAAAAAAAAAACAAAAAACAAACAAGTACTCACTAACTTATAAAATGGATTGCCACAATGAAGTTTTTTTAAAGACAAGAAAAGAAAAAGAAAAGTACCAAGAATTTCGCTCACAAACAAAATAAAGCACAAAAATTTACGCTCACCTGATTTCTAACAGCGTAAATTGGAAGCAATTGTCTCTGCTGTTTTAAAGTATGTTTTGTTGCAAACTCACTGACAGCCTCATTTTTTTCCTGCATAACTTCAGCAAATTTGTGATCATCTTTAAAGCTGCTGTCATCTCCTTTGTCCTATGGGTACACACAAACAACATTCAATGCTGACTAATAGGAAATTTTGTTAAAATGAGGATGATAAACTCATCATTCTAAACAAAATGAGTACAAATTTAAGAGTATAAAAATTTAAAATGTAGATAATCGCAATTATAGTTTAAAAAGATTTACAATAGAGGAAAATTTACATTTTATGACTAGTTTTGGAACTACAATTTGAAGCCAATAGGTGGACCCTTTAATGCCAAGATGGATTTAAAGACATGGTGGTTTAGAGTACAGTGTGGTATTTGTACAAGGACTGAGAAAGAATCACTAGAAGTGGAAATTTTCAACAAAACTTAACAGGGGTGGAACCAGAAAGTAAAAAAAAAAACCCCTTAACTTTTTTGCTTTCAGAAATCCTCAGAAGTGAAAACAGACACAAATGCAATAAAAAAAAAAATCAGAAAAAACCCCCTGAAATCAGGTAAAACCTGAGCCGGTTCCACCCCTGACTTAAGTCTAAATTTACAACCTCCATTTTTTCAAAATTAGGTCAGTGGCACTTATGGTACAATTGCATTAAACGGTTGAGGTATAATTTGTGCAGCATTCCCACAAAATGCGTAGCAGCTCTCTAGTGGTAAATGCTGGAAAATTGAAGTTTTTGTATGAGAAGTAAAATTTTGACTAGAACTTTGCTTTCATTCAAAGTTTATAATGTACTTTATCATATACAATCATAAAAAAAATTTAATTCAAGATTGGAAATAGAAAATGAAGAGTTGGTGATCTTTTGATAAAGATATGTCACTTAAATTTTCTGAAAATAATTGAAAATTCATGTGCTTCATTCACAAACAGCTAATAGAAACACATAAATCAAAGAAATGAATGAACTTTACCTATTTAAACAACCATAAAGCTAAGAGAGAAATGCCATCCTTGCTTTATACTCATTGATATGGAAAATCTATGAAAATTCCTTCAATGCTTCTTTCAAGATTCTATTTAAATGAAAATAGTTCTCTGTACACCAACAAATGCAAAAACCCAGACAAATCAAGAGATCAAAAAAAAATTTTCATCAATTTAAAGAGCTTCCAAATAAAACACAGTCAAGTGCTAGCATGTCATAAATCTCAGAGACTAAACACATTTTGTGGGACTGCTACACATTTTCAAACACAACTCTAAATATTGAGAATTCATTAAATTAAAGGTACAATTTTCTTTCTCTTAAAGTACATAATGAGTCTGTGATGGCAAAACAATTAAAAGCAGCAAACAGATTTTCATGCAGAATACCAACCAAAACAAGGCTCATCATTTTCATAGCTGCTCCCTTGTAGATTTAAAAGTTATTTAGTTAAACTTGATTGAAGAAATGATAAAAAGCAACACTTTAATGGTAATAATTCTTTTCCCTACATCATCGTCTTCTTTCTTTTCAATGCCCATGATATTTCCAATGTTGGTTCCTGCCAATTCCCACTCCTTTTTCTGAGCTTTCTTTTTCTCCTTGTTTTCTCGATGCACTCTAACCACAGCACATCCTTTGCGAGACACCACAGCCATATCCGATGTAGCATCCTGGAAGTTAGAGAGAGAGACAAAGCCAAGTTTTGAGATTGTTTTTAAGTAGTTGCATTAATAATTAAAACCATTATTGAATCCATATATTACCAAAAGTAAATATGAACAAATTCAGTTTTAACAAATACAATCTACAACTTTACCCTGAGAGGCACAACAGGCTCTGGCTGTTTGGTGAATACAATACGACCATCCAGGAAAGGTGGCACAATGTTGTGGACCTGTAGGTGGACTCTGGCTTCATTCTCATCATCAAAGTCCTCGTCAAAGTTGACTTTTGCCACTACTCCACTTCTCATCATTCTGTTGGTCTCCCAGAGTTCATTGTCCTTGACAGATTAAAAGAAAGGATGTTTATAACTTCTGTCATACTTTGCCCTTTTTTATTATTCATGTGCTGGTGAATGCAGTCTTAAGGTGAAAGGAAATCAGAAAGACAAAAAGAAAAAGCAAGAAATAAAATTTAAAAAAATAGAAACTACCTTTCAAGTCCAGAGAAATGAACTCTTGATTGGCTGACTGTCAATTAATTTGACAACTTTGAAAAAATCATGAAACTGCAATAAGGATAAAAGTTGAATTAAAAAAAGATAACACGATTTGACTAAGAAATGACCGTAACACACTGAACATTTTAAATACTTAATTACTGGTATTTCTTTCAAAATCTGACCTTTTAAGCTAACAAAAAATACAAAGTTGCTTTTCAACATTTTGTTTATTTAATACAAGATCTTCTTAAGGACTTTTGAGATCTATTTTCCCATTTTGAGGTATAGTGCTTGTAGAGTCCACTTAGCTCAAATTTATGGATAATTTGAATCTGTTTTAGGATCCCAACAAGCATTTTTTTCTTCGCCAACTATCCTTTAACTTGAAATTCTGATGTGTAAAACTGAACCAGCAACTGTTCCCAAGTCAAAGCGCTTTAGTTCAAGTGGACTGCACTCTATTGATAACTTAATAAATTCCTTTTTTAGCTTCTTCAGACTAAATAAGGAAAGAGGAATAGAAAATTAAAATACATATAAATAGGGTTTTCTATAATGTAAATTTCCAGCACTCAACTCCTAAGGACTTTTAGTAAAATAGATAATAAAAAAAAAATCATCTTGTAAAGTAAACTTCACCCTTACTTTATTAATTTGCCTCTGCTGAGCTGACATTCTTTTCTTCTTCTTTTGTTCCATCTCTTCCTCCTTCTTCTGAGTGTACTCCTTAGAGGCATTAGAGAAAGGATTGTGCTCATCATCATACCCCTCATCCATGTTGTACCACTCTCGGTCGAGTCTACGCTGCTCATGTTCCCAGTCTTGACGGTCCTGCTCAGACTCAAACTCCAGAGTATTCTCCTTCTCTGAGATCATCAAAAAAGACAAATAGTGTTGTGAATATACTTTTCGTGGAACTAATGTTCTGTCTCTTTTTGTTTCTTCTGTTTGTTTAGATGTCCTTACCTGTTTTAAAAGCTGATTAAAGCTTTAAGTTATACCAAAGTACTAAATCTTGAGTTATTCAATCAGTTTCTGAAATCATAGTCATAACAATTTAATCAGCTTTTAACAACGATGGACCGACACCTGAGACCGGCAGTCCTGACGACGGATCCTAGCTCGCCTGATGCGCTGAAGACCTGGCGCAACTTGAAAAGAACCTTTGACTTCTTCCTCGAAAGCCTCCCTACAACTCCAGCTCCAAACAAACTCGCAACACTAGTCAACTTTGTCGGTCCTTCTATATATGAACTCATCGCTGAGTCTGACTCTTACAAAACTGCTATCAAAGTCCTTGACGGTGTATATGATAAACCTAAGAATGAAATCTTTGCTTGGCATCTGCTATCATGCTGCAAGAAAGAACCCGGTCAATCACTCGACCAATATTTACAAAAGCTTAAGAATCTAGCAAAAGATTGTAACTTTCAAGCTGTCTCCGCTGAAGTTCACAAAAATGAGGCAATCAGAGATGCCTTCATCAGTGGCCTCATTTCACCTCAAATACGCCAACGCTTACTGGAAAAAAAAACAAACTTGACCTTGAAACTGCTTATAAAGACGCCAGAACTCTCGATATGGCAGAAAAGCAGAGCTTGTCATACCGCTCGGATGTGATAGCTGCTGCAGTTGACGAAGCACCAGATGAAAGTTTCATTGATAGTACCGCTGCTGCTGGATACACTGAAGAAAAGTGTTACTTTTGTGGGTACAAGAAACATCCCAGAGCCAAATGCCCTGCGTGAGAAGCCACGTGTAAGAAATGTGGTAAACTAGGACATTTTGCAAAGGTTAGTAAGTCAACTGAAAAGCCTCGCAAAACTGTCATGTCTTTAACGACTGGAAATCCAAAGCTTGCAACCATCACTAGCGCATCTGCTATCAGAAGCTTGAAGAAAGCACAAATTACTGTCAAAATACATGGTATTAAGCTGAATGCCTTGGTTGATACAGGAAGCTCTGAAAGCTACATTAACTTAAGTATTGCTAAACAGTACGGTTGGAAGGTAACCCCTTCTTCATGTGACATCAACATGGCGTCTACAGGCCTTACTAAGAAGACACAGGGCCATTGCATTGTACCGCTTTTCTACAAAGATAGACACTACACTCAAAAACTTTCCTTATTGCCCGACCTTTGCGCAGATATTATCTTAGGACACGATTTCTTGGGCAAGCATTCAGAAGTCTGTTTCCCTTTTGACGGACCCCAAGACCCTCTCAATATTCTTGGAGTGGCGGCTGCCAACATCGAAGCTCCATCCCTATTTGAGAACTTAACAGAGGATTGCAAGCCTATAGCCACCAAATCGCGTCGCCATTCGCTCTTGGATGAGCGTTTCATAGAGTCTGAAGTACAGAAGCTTCTTAAGGAGGAAATTATTGAGCCTTCATTGTCACCATGGAGAGCTCAGGTGTTAGTTACAAGCGGAGAAAGACATAAAAAGAGGTTAGTTATTGACTACAGTCAAACTATTAACAAGTATACATTGTTAAACGCTTACCCTCTCCCAAGATTGGACAAGATGGCAGAGACTATCTCAAGATACAAATATTACAGTACCTTTGATTTGAAAAGCGCCTACCATCAGATCCCTCTCAAAGAAAGTGACAAAGAATACACTGCTTTTGAAGCATGCGGTAATCTCTACCATTTCAAAAGGATGCCGTTTGGTGTCACAAATGGCGCTGCTATTTTTCAGAGAACTAATGACAACGACAACATCATCGAACAAGAAAGACTCCCTGCTTGTTTTGCTTCCTTAGACAATGTGACTGTTTGTGGAGACGACCTGAGCGAGCATATTGCAAATGTAAAACTTTTCAGGGAAGCTGCTCGCAGACATGGACTGACCTTCAATAAAGAAAAAAACGTCCTTGGTGTTGAACTCATTGATGTGACTGGCCACAGAATTTCAAAGGGAGAAATACGTCCTGACCCCGCAAGACTGACACCTCTTCGCCAGATGGAGCCCCCAGCACCGTTGAAAGCACAAAAAAGAGCATGTGGCATGTTCGCTTACTACTCTCCTTGGATACCCCTTTTCTCTGATAAAATCCTCATGCTGAGTGGAAACACCACATTCCCGCTTCCGCCTGAAGTACTGCAGACCTTCAACAACCTAAAATATGAGCTTGAGACAGCGGTTCTAGTAACTGTGGACCCTAAGCTTCCACTAACCGTGGAGACGGATGCATCGGATGTGGCTATCTCGGCCACTCTAGGTTTGATTTTAGAGCAGACAGGACACCCAGATGTCATTTTCTTTACTTCGTCAACACTGTAGGGTAAGTTCTTTGCTCGCACAAAGTGGATCATCCTTGTTACTCCAGGGTGGCTGAGGGCTTCATGCAGGTGTCTTAAATTGTCACAGGATGCGGCGCCGCATGTAGCACATGAGAGTGCGTCAGCAGCATGATTTTCAGGCCCTGGGCGATATATTTCATAGCTGTAACATGACAATTCAATCTTCCACCTTTGGATTTTGTTATTCTTTCCTTTTCCCTTTTGCTTCAAGTCATAGATAAACGACACAGACCTGATCAGACAACTGAAGCTACCAATCTGGAGGCTGACGACTCTCCTGGGCCTCTTTCATTACCAGAATCTCTTCTCCCACCTGAGCCAACAGCAAACCCTGTCAAGACTCCCTTCGTTAGAACATCTAGTTACAATCTAAGAAGTGGACCAGAATAATTGACTCTGTTTGCTTAAATTTAAAGCTGGGGAGAATGTTGTGAATATACTTTTCGTGGAATTAATGTTCTGTCTCTTTTTGTTTTATCTGTTTGTTTAGATGTCCTTTCCTGTTTTAAAAGCTGATTAAAGCTTTAGGTTATACCAAAGTTCTAAATCTTGAGTTATTCAATCAGTTTCTGAAATCATAGTCGTAACAAATAGATGCACAAAATTCTTGAATGTACTTTATAAAACTGAAACAAGATAAGGATGAAGAAAGAATCTCTCCTGTCATCAAAACCATATATAAAGAAACTATAAATTGTATTTGCTTTACATAGGAATCAGCTATAGTCATAAACTAGGCTACATTGAATTTAGAAAAAATCTGAGTCAAATAAATTTAACATCTGAAACAAGGGTACAAAATATTGGTTAATATTTCTATCCTCTTTTAAATACTGCTCAGAAGATTAAAATTTGCTTCAAAGTAACACTTCTTAACAGCTGAATGAGAAGAGAATACAAACCATGTCCACTTTCTCTAGGAGTGTATTCAATCTTCTTTTTGTCTTTCATCCATTCATTGTATTTATAGGTTGGGGTAGCCTTGGGTGTATAGTCTCTCCTGTGTGGTCTAAGATAAAAAAGTAGAATACTTTGTTATAATGGCTTAAAAACATATTATGTTATTTTTTTAAGTAAACAAATTTGGCTCATTGTTAAAACACTTTTCAAAACTAAAATATAGATTTGACACATCTCTTCATTTTATTTCACACGGACAAGACTTAAAAGAAGCAACATTTTTTGCTTACATCTGAGATAGCATGTCATAGCCACCCAGAAAAGAAAAAAAACAAGAAGGTAAAATATTTTCTATAAAATGTAGAACAAATCCTAACCCAGAAGATTTGAATAAGCTGCAAAAAGACATAACTCTGATCTAGCTTTGTTGCCTTCATGCAAATCTAAAAGATAAAATTCAACAAAGCACCAAATTAATACATTTTTTCAGTATCTTACGAGAGGATATAAATTAAAAGTCTATTCACCTTGGGTCTGATCTGCTTCTTTTGCTGCCTTCATCTCTCCTGTCACTTTTTCTGGAATCATATTTGTGCCCATCACTGCGGTATGACCTTCTGTGTCTGTCTCTATCTTTATCGCGATCACGACCACTGCTGCTGCTATGTTTTGGTGTAGGAAAATCCCAGCTAGATCTGGTTGGAGCTGGCAGATCATCATCATCCCAAGTTGACCGTGATGGTGTGTCTGGTGGAAACAATAACAAAAACAAAACAAAAAAAAAACAACTTTGCTTTTAAAGATGCAAAATGTACCAAAGATCTTCAGTCCGTAAGTAACAACTTCATAATTAATGCATGTCCCCAAAAGCAACATAAAAAAAAATTAACGAATTAACTAAGACGACAAGAAAATCTAACTCTTTTGCATTTGAACAACTGTGTTTCCCTTGAAATGTTGAAAGTTGGATTGTCACTTTCCTACCTTTTACTTTGATGTTTGGTGTAGGCAACTCATCCTTCACGCTAAATCTGCCTGTATCTGGGGTCTCTTCCCAGTCTCTGGAGCCCCTCTCTGACCTCTGTGATCTGTCTGAACGCTCAGACCTCACAGATCGATCACTGCTGGATCTGTCTGACCTCACAGAGCGATCATCATCAGAGCGAGATCTTCTTTTATGGTCTGTGTGAATTTACAAAATTTAAAATCATATTGCTAAAAAAATACAGAGGTAGAATTAAAAAAACAAGTATATGAAAAATGTAATTTTTAATAAATAAAACCTAGTGAGTCCTGCAACCAGTCAAAATGAGTCTGAGTCAAAACTGGAAGGTAGACAGATGTTCGTATCACAGAAAAGCTCATTTTCTCTACTTTCAAACGCAACAAATTGAAAAGCTCTATCATGCTTTGGTATGAAATTATAGCTATTTCAAGCCATCAGGTTTAAGGCTTGTGGAATTTCCGAAAAGGGAGAAAATAGCATTTAAAGTTTAGTTGACTATAAAGATTTTAAGGCCTTACAACCATACCAATTAAAATTAAACACATAAAACATGAAATTTGAACATGAATTAGGTGTGAAAACTTTTTGGAAATCGTTTTAGCATCAACATCTTAAAACAAAATTGACTTCTAAACACAATCTAGCATATGATATAATCACTATTATTTACTGATTACTGTCCTAACTTGAAAAAGCTTAAGATGTCTATTCCAAAAAATCTCTTGAATGCACATTTAGAACCACGAAAGCCAAGTCAAAGGTTTGTTCCTTCTTAAAAAAATAAGCTTTGTTACAAGAGAAACCTAAAATTAACTAAGATTTGAAAACAACTACTTTAGTTTTAGGTTCTCAAGAGCAGTTACTCACATCTTGTATTATTAGCCAGGCATTTTTTTAAAGTATTCATTTGATGACACAAATTTTATCAGATAAAAAATGTATCTAAAAATTTATTTGAATAACTAACTGGAAACAAAGCATTGTAAAAAAATCAATAGCATTTTCATACAGCCTGTTCAAAGCTGCTACCCTATGTCTTATTCTAATGGAGGCCTAAATATCATAGCTATTTTAATAACTATTCTTACAGAAACATACGTTTACTTACTTCCTGAATGCAGTAATAAAAAAATAAAACACTGATTTTACAACACAAAGACTTAAATTTGCATTTAAAATTTAAATGCCACCTACCTCTATGGCGTTCTTTATCCCTGTGTCTGTCTTTATCGAAAGAAGAAGATGCAGCTATACCTCTCTCCTTGTCTCTATGATGTTTCTCTAGTCTGTGACGAGCTGCAGATGAAACTCCACCAGGATGGGATGGGGTCTCTTCTCGTGGCTGCCTGTATGTTCGCCTGTCAAAACATTACGCTATTATTAAAACAAAAAGAAAATATATATAGAAATTTTTTCAGTACACAAAAAGAATCTGATGGAAGCAAAAGGAAAAAATCCATTTAATTTTCAGCTCTGCCAAATCTATTAATAAAAACAACTGTCAACATAAATAACAATAGTAAGATTATTGCAATCCAAAACAAATAAAGCTTCCTACATAGAAAAATGTACAAATCTCAAAGGGGATTATTGTCAAAATGGATATGATTCTAGTGCTTTGATTTGATTAAAGGGTATTTTTACAAGCCCAATTCCACTTCAAAGGTGCTCTCAGGGCTTGGGTCCCAATGACAATTTACGGGCTGCCACTCAGAGACTAGCGGGGATACCATGACTTAGCCTCAGCCGGTCACATTATACTGACACCGACCCAACCAGTAGGGGCCCGGACTGTGCTCGGCTGTGTTTCGAACCCGCGACCTCTTGGCCAGGGAGCGAAGCCACTATCAACTGAGCTATCTAAGCCCCCCTTTCTAGTGCATTGACATGGAAAAAAAAACCCAACTTATGTAACATCCAAAACTACAAAAAAGGGTGAAAATTGCAAGCCAAAAATACACCCATAGATGGCATAAACAAGATTTCACATGTGAGCAAAACTTTATTTTTTCCATAAGCTATTCTTAAAGTTAATGAAAAAAACCCATACCTATCCTTCGATTTGCTTGAACTTGAATAACTCTTCTGCCTTGACTTGTTTTCATCATCATCATTATCTTCATCACTATTATCTTCCTCAACATCATCTTCTTCATCCTCTCTATAAGATGTTACTTTAGATCTTTTTGGTGTAGAGCTACCAGAGGAGCTGCTGGACATATTTCTCTTGGCTGCTGCTAAACGGTCCAATCCAAGAATGGATGATCTGGGCATCTCAGGTTTCTTAAAATGGTGGGCATCTGACCCTTTGGATGGTCCCTTCTTCATGATGACCAGACCACCAGACTCATTGCCACTACTGCCCTCAAGTCTGTGAATGTCACTGTCTAATTCTAAGTTTGACATATTTTTATTTTGTCCTAAATGCACTGCCACGAAGTTGACTCACTATTATAGAAAAAAAAAAGAACTAAATTAAAAAAAACAACACAATAAGGTTATGATAATTATTATCTTGAAAAATTAACAAAAAATCCTTCACTGAATAAGTTAATACACCTAATGTGAGGAAATAAGTATTTGTTCAACATGAAAAATTTTGGGGAAGAGCAAATTAATGTGATGCTAAAAACCTATGGCTGTTAGGTATCTTCATGGCCTTTGTATAATAAATTTAGCAACAATATAAAAAACCACATTTCAAATTTATTTCTTTTTAAAGCATAAGGCTTGTGGGTAATCTAAGTTGGTTGTGAATAACTATTGAAAATTTTTTTTTCCACCCCAGGGATGCGGAAAATTGAAAATTATAATTCCCAACCTGGGGACACAAATATTCACTCCATATTTTTATTGGTTTTGTAAGTAAATCAAAACTCAGCAATACTGCGTCTCTGAGGAGCACTGCCCCACCGTTGAAAAAGATCTAGACCATTGGGAGGCCTACTACTACTAGTAGTAGTAAATGAAAATGGAATGAAGAAATTTAGTTTTCACTTAGTTCCTTGAGATTCCTCTATTATAACTAAAGCCTTAGAGAGACTACTACAGTCAGGTCTATATCTGGATCTTTGACTAAATGTCAATAACGTTGAACAAAGTTAAACAATTTAAGTAAAAATTAGATGGTTTAAAATCTATGCTGGCCTAGAGGCACTTGTGCGTCATGAGTCTTGTCCCATTCACCTTATGCCTGAGCCATGGTCGATTTGGCAGGGTTATAACTTGATTGTAAATACAGCCTAGTGATGAAACTAGGAGTAATTAAATTGGCCGAAGTTTCACCAAGGTCCAAGCACCTGTGTACAGTGGCTACGCTTTACATACATCCGTTGGATCGTGAAGAATAACTGTACTGGTTGTAGGTCCGAAACGAGAGACTAAGGCTCAAATTAGGCTGTGTTCATCCGCCATCTTTTTTGCCTCGGTTCGACTTTTACGAGGCTGTTTGTATAGCCTTTAAGGTGTAGATTCTAAGAAAAATCGGTTTTATCAACTCCTCTCATTTGGGTACTTATGAAATCAAACAGGAATTGTATTCTTTTACCCGTTTTATCGCATTTGGCGTAGGCAATCTACCCGAGTCCTCTCTAGTCTATTTTCACCTCTGTTGTGTTCGGACTAGCTCATTACTGGTAGCTGTGTGTAACTAGCGCGCCGTGTAGCGTGACCATGGACCAACGAAAGCTTGGTCACACCTCCCTGAGCATGGCTGGAGTGTATGCCTAGTCTGTCTTCCTGTTGTTACAGTGTTACTACTACTAGCTGAAATGACTGGACACAGATGATTGAAAGTAATGAAACTAAACACGTGTACGGTGTAGGCTACACGTATGTCTGAAGCCACTTGCCACCTTGCGCTTCCCGCCCCTTGGGTGGGTAACACGTTCTTGGCGTTACTTTTAAGCAAAGACTGCTGCAGTACGTAACTTTGTTGGGGTAGGCAGTGGCCCATGGCTTCCTCAAGAGTATCGCATAGATCTTCTGTATCCGTAGACCTACTTCAATTCAAATACTTGAAATAAAAAGAAATTAAAATCTACACGCTAAGTTTGCCGTGCCGTTTACTACCTAAAGTACCTATTATAGTATAATTTTTTTTTATTATCGCCCTGTACCATAGCCTGTCTACAATTGTACAAGCACCAGTACCGTGGACCTCT
>BMAT01001072.1:138096-153804 GCA_019649035.1 Elysia marginata | reverse complement strand
CTGCACCATCACAGCATTTACTTGCAAGTTGTCTTTTTGACTGTATCATAAAATAATTATTGTTGAATAGTTATTAAAGTATACCTGTTTTGTTTGTTTGTTGTTTTTTTTTGTTTTATAAATATTTGTAATCTGTGACCTTTGCACTATTTGTCAGTAGGATAATTTTTGAAGCATTTATTGTAATCAGGCCCTTTAAGTTTGAAAGAAAAAGCTAGGCAATTTACATGTTATAAAAATGAACTGCCATTTAGCCTTTACTCAAGGAGGAATGATAAACTGATCTAAATAAGCACATTTGAGTCCAGATAACTTGAACCTAGATTCCAGTACTTCGAATATTTGTTTAATATGAACTCTATTTATATTACCAACCATATTTCTCTTTTATAAAATATGATGATAAGTCAAAATATGGATAATTCCAAGTTATACATTTTTCCCCACTGAGTTCAAAATATTCGGACTGGATTGTAGGAAAATTCTATTAAAATAATTTTCATTGTTCAAATAACCTGAGCTTCATATCCTGTTTGAACATTGAGAATTTTCTGGAAGTAGATAACTTAAGTTCAATTTTTTACCTGATGTGCAAGTTAAGCCAGTTGTTAACCACTTGAAAGAAATTAAAATATATTTCCTAACTATTGTAATGTTGAGGATAAATGCATTTGTTTGGTTTTTTTTGTGAGAGTGTTTCATGTAATCAATCAATTCATCAACCATTTATTTGTAATCTCAAGATTGTAAGAAGGGTATAAATACAATGTCATTCTATTGGGGTAAATATTCCAACAAGGCATTGTGGTTTTTTTTGCTTCTCCTTTCTTTTAGCTCCAAGTGTTAAACCTAGGCAATAACTCATTGGACGAGTTCTCCCCAGTTCTGCAGCATCTACACAGCCTAGAGAAGCTACACTTATTTGGCAATAACATATCACATATTGATGGGAGTTCATTAAGTTAGTATTTACTTTATATCACATAAACCAAATAAAGCAATTTACAATTCTCTGAGCTATAAATAAAAATAATAAGCCAAATGTAGCTGTGATTGAATATTTTACAATTGCTTAGATGACTTTACACTATGCCATGAAGAATTCAGCAGTTAAGATCTAATGCTGTGTTAATTTAATTTTTTTCTTGTAGTTTTACTTCAAAAGTATAGAAGGCTGATATCTCTTCAACATTTTTTGGGTTTCAAAACATAATATTATGTCATGTATTTCAAAAGAGCAGCAATGCTGCTAGTGCAGTGCATTAGCATCGTGGATAGAGTTTAATCTTTGTAAAATTTACTTAGTATGAAGTTTGCTTTAATACATTTAACTCATTGTATACAAAGGTTCAAACCACATCTAAAGCTCTCAACTTATAAGTCTCTCTAATATTCACTTGTTTTTAATCTATTAAAGAAGCATTAGTTGAAATAAAATTACTTTTTATTACCAGATGGTTTCAGGAGTTTGACTTTTCTCAACTTAAATAGAAATCATCTGAAAACTTTGCCTCAAGAGATATGCAAGTAAGTTTTAATGTGCAAAATGAATACAGTCAAGCACATTTTCCTCAAATTCACTGCGGAATTTTAGTATCTTTGAGGCACAGGTCATTGAATTTCTGATTTCTTGGGTAATAATGAAGTTTTTAGTACTTGAGTATATTAGAGCACAGGATTGGGCCAGACACAGATAAAGATATGCCCCTAGCTTGCTTGAACGAAACAAACAAAGCTTTCTCCAGCTTGTCTTTCTTCACTGTGTCTTTGAAGCTGCCTGTCTAGTACTACTGGGTTGACGATTTGAGATGTGATATAAATTGACAATACACTGATACAAGATGCATGGTATAGATCCTAAATATAATTCAGTACTGGGTCTTGTAATGTAATGAAGTAACATTTACAACTGTTATGCCTCTCTCTTCCTTGCCAATGCCAGTATTAGCTACTGGACTAGTACACGGCTTAGAAGTTCTGCAAAGCAACACAGGGACTGGGAGGGAGGGGGTATGTTTCTAATTGAGGAATGCGAGAATGCGATCAGAGGTGTGCTAGGTTAGTTTGCTTTGTCTAGACATCATTTTCATCGCTTATTCCGCACTCCAACTAGCATCATACGAAATTTATTTTCCTAATCTTGCATTTTGACTTCTCAGGAAGTAAGTGAGTTGTAAGTTTATGCAAAAGCATTTTTAATTATCTGAATAAATTAATACAACATCCTTTTGCACAATGTTACTACTCACTGATAAAGATCAGTTGCTTTCTTTAACAGTATTATATTATTTTTTTTTTGAGACTTACTATGATCTTTTTTTGCATAATTATCAATCCTTTTTTGTGAGAGGGGATGGAGGATATATATGATATAAGATGCAGATCACCCTACCCTCTGCGAATTAATATTGCAAGACACCAATGGTACAAATCTTGACCCAGCTATAACCTAAAGTGCATTGAAAAGGTTTAACATGAGACTTACTGCAGGCTGCATAGAAGAATGCATCTCATCTTTGAGAAAACTTCTAAAATGGTAAAAACAACAAAAATATAACCTTTCTTCATGTATTAACCTCTTGATTGCGCTGTGGTACATCCAAAAATTGCAAGGCTGTATGCGCTGTGGATGTACTAGGTACATCGTTTTTATATCACTTTTTATTTGGTTCCTTTGACACTACACATTCAAACTTTTTATGGCTATGTGTAGCCTCATAGCGTGATAGAAGACTACATGCCCAAACTTGTGCCTGTCAGCACTAAATTTATCAATGAATAGCCTTGTGGATGTAAGTGTGTGTACTGAGGGCTGTGTCTTAGCACACAGTGTGGAAAAGATGTTGCAGTGAAGGGATTAAACTCTATTTAATTGCAAATGCTTTTTTAAAAAGTATATTACTCATCACTCTCACTTAACTTAGAATTCAACATTTTTATAGGTCTATATTTCCATTTACCATAATTTAGAACTAACTTTCTGTACTCGGTCTATTTGCCAGTCTAGTCAGTATACAGCATCTCTCTGTGGATAACAATCAGTTGACCGAACTGCCCATCGAGTTCTGTGCCCTGACCACATTGGAAGAATTTCATGCTGCTGGCAACAAACTCACATCATTGCCATTAGAAATTGGTTACCTTATCAGCTTAGAGAAGCTGTACTTACAGCGCAATAAAATCAGGGAGTTACCAGAGGTAAGAGACTGACATGCTTGATAGACACTTTATTGGATGGAAGTGGCAGGCATTTGTGCAATCAGGTGGAGACTGAGAAACTGTTAGACCGCTATTTCAGCAGTTACTGTATAGGCCTACATGTACAAGCAAGTGTCTCTAAAGTTTATGTAATTCAAAAGTAAATCTATTTTCAAATATCCAGTTCAAGGTTTAGAACCATCAAGAAATTATTTATTATATTTTTTTTTTCATTCAACAAAAAATTGGGGGCCAAGAGGTCGCGGGTTCGAAACACAGCCAAGCACAGACCGGGCCCCTACTGGTTGGGTCGGTGTCAGTATAATGTGACCGGCTGAGGCTAAGTCATGGTATCCCCGCTAGTCTCTGGGTGGCAGCCCGTAAATTGTCATTGGGATCCAAGCCCTGAGAGCACCTTTGAAGTGGAATTGGGCTTGTAAAAATACCCTTCAATCAATCAATCAACAAAAAATTAAGTCAAATAAATATTATCAGTTTTGTAAGCTTTGATAAGAAAATGAAGTTAAAGGGAAATCAAACAGTCATTGATGGCGCAACAGTTGTTTTAAACTGTATTCAGGTGCTTTATGTTTTAATTTCTAATTTTTTAATTTTTATTTTGGATCTTGTCTTTCTTGGTAAACTAAAACCCTTTATAACATAAAACATACTGATAAAGTTATGTATAATTGAAAAAATCTTAATATTTTCTCTTATTTTTACTTAGGGCTTAGGAAAATGCTACAGATTGCGTTACATTGATGTGGCGGCCAATGAGTTAAGGATCTTTCCAACAGAGGTAAACCAGACAACGTTGGCTATTGTTTAGAATGAAGGTTACACTTTAGAAAAAAAGAATTTTAATCTCAAGTAACTACTATTAAGCCTTTAAGTTTTTTGCACATTGTGAATTTGAAGCTATCATTGTTCATTCACATTGGTGGTCCCAGGCATGCTGACTTTAACTTAAGAATATGTGCCTCAAAATAAATCACATGCACCTGATACATGATTTCTACAAAATGTCTTATTTCTCATACCAATAAATATTTGAAAGACGGATTGTCTACTCTAAATAATCTAGCCACCGAAAACGACAGGACAGGATTAATATGTTTACATAAGTTAAGAGTGAGAAGGTAAAGGTTAGTATTGAATGTATTTGGCACTAACTATTTACCCCCACATTAAAAAAAAAAAATCCTTACAGTTATACAAAATGTTAGATTTCACAAAAGTTAGTTTTCGCCTTCCCATTGAAAATACAAGTTTCTGGAGTTAAACCTGTCGCACCTTAGACCATCATCAAACATTCAAACAATCTTTGTCATTATATAAATAAATATACGGTGAAGGAAAATTGTTCCCACACTAATTATAATTGGCCTAAGAGCGTTGGTAAACCACCACAGAAAATAAATTTAAATAATAATAATAATTATTATAATCTCATATTTTTGTAGCTTGCAAGCATGCCTTTGAAGGAGCTACATTGCGAGGAAAACCCACTACTCCAGAATATGCCTGTTCATTCAGTACAAGAGGAGGAGGTGCTTTCTCTAAAGGTTCGATTTTTTGTTGTTTCTTAGCCATTACACATGTTAATTGATCTCAGATGCTTTCAAAATTAAAAAAAAAAGATTAAAAAGTTAAAGCAAGACTTCCTCACAAAGAGACTCTTTGTGTAAAGTATTTTTCACATTAATGACCTTTTCCTGGCTATGAAAAGTATCAGCCATTTCGTTTAAAATTCTTCTTATGTATTATAATGCTTTTGACAATGACTTACTCTGCCTTACTCTTCCTATGTACTGAGATTAAAGCATTCTTAACAAAAATAAAAGCACACAATGAAAATAAAACAGCATGCCATCCTATATTAATTCGCAAATTGTAGATACTTAACACAATG
The DNA here is from genome assembly GCA_019649035.1 of Elysia marginata. Taxonomy (NCBI): domain Eukaryota; kingdom Metazoa; phylum Mollusca; class Gastropoda; family Plakobranchidae; genus Elysia; species Elysia marginata. The sequence continues at coordinate 148,694 of BMAT01001072.1, read as the reverse complement.
TATTACAATTTTCTGAATAAGATGCCATTTTAGTGGTGGTGTTGTGACTATTAGAATAATGCAATTATTGCAATAAGGAAATTTACATTGTAAAATGTTTTCCCCTTAAACTTAGGAAGTTTTAAAACTTATTACAAACCAATTTTCTCATTCAATTTTTTAGGAACTTGTTGCACGGTTTGTGATGAAAGAATTGAAAGACAGGTATATTTTTCAATTTTCCATATTTATGAAAACCTACATTTTTTTGGTTGCCATTTTGGAACCTTGAAATTAAAAAAAAATTGTTTGGCTTTGAATAACAGACCTATCAATAATTGACCTGATCAGTGTTTTTTTTTTTCTATATCAGGCTGAATTTCTTTGCTTGGATATTCCTGCTTATGTGCCTTTTCATCCCCTCCCCTTTTTTGGAACTTTTTACTTTTTTACTCATTTGGTTTACTATGAATGAAATTCTTATCACGTAGGCTTTAATTTTTACTCATTTGGCATTACCTTTTGCTTTAAAGAAGCATGTTTTGATATGTAAGATACAAAACAATCAGTTAGCTCCAAGTCCAGTGCATTTTAACCCTCTTTCTTATTAATCCCTTCTTTCCTCGTATGCTGAGGCTATATGAACTTTGCCTTCATAGATTTTTATCATCTAACCACCTTATTGATATCTGTATTTTACTATTAAATATGTAAATTTAAGTTGCCTGAAAGCTCTAAATACTAACTTGCTATATGAATATGTGCTCAGTCCTCACACCTGCACACTGGTGCCAGAATCAGATGAAGAGGATGAAGAGAATGAAAGTGAATATGAAGAGGGACAGCACAATGATTTTGTAGGAGGTAAAGAAAAAGAAGGTGATAAAGACCTGATGCAAGAGCCACCTGACTTTGTACGAGATACTGCAGACCAAGATAAGGACCTCCCATCTCAAATGTAACATTGAGGCGGTTGTGATATCTTTAGACATCATAAGCATGAATATTGCTGCAAGCCAACATAGTGTTATTGCTTTGTATATATAGATATGGCATGGAATTGTATTTAGCTTGAAGTGTGTCATATAAAGTAGTAATATCGTAAGTAGCCACCTCATAGACTAATGTAATTTATTTTGCCAACTATATTCTTCTTGAATATGCAGGTAAAACTTAAATCACAATAAGCCAATCAAAATGAAAATAATTGAAAAAATTTTAAAAATCTTTTTAACCTCTTAAAAATAATCATTCGTGCTGCTGCATGTATTTTTAATTAGAAGACATCAGATAAAAATGATTCCTCAGGAAGTATTTAAGCTCAACTACAGTATACTATTTAAGCGTTTAACCCTTTCACTACTAAATTCTGTTGTAAGACTAGCACCACCTGACCTGTGTAATGTCTGTAACACGTTTATTCCATTTTTTTAAATAGTTAAACAAAAATCTTATAAGTATCTTTTTTGTTTATTTTTTATAGTGATTCCTCATTAAAGCACAAATACCATGAGTTGGAAATATGTTAAGTTCTCTGCTTTTCACTGGCTCGTTTCCATTGGTTTGATGTACCCCCCAAAAAAAAAACCCAAAAAAACAAAAAAAAAAAACAAAACAAAACAAAAAACAAAACAAAAACAAAAAAACCAGCAACAAAATTTAAGGCATAGACACTTTGAAATATAAACCCTTTTTTTTTAAAATTCACAATAGCATACAAGTCAATGAGTGGTCTCTTAGCAGCTTATTTGGTGCTGCTTGAAGTTGGGGTTCCATCATTTATTGACAAAATATTAAACAGGACTCCACTTAAGTTGACTGTGATAATTGTAATTATTGGATAACTTGGATCTATCATAAAATCCCAACTAGAATTTTTTTTCTTTGTCAACTATCCTTCAATTCAAATTTCTGCATTATTTCAAAGTGAACAGCTGTTCACAAACACTTTGACTTAGGAATACTGATTTTGAATTTCTGGAACTTGGATAGTTCGCTTTTAAAAGTTTATTTGTGAGTTTAGACTTTTATCAACAATCTTGGGTTATATCAGTAGGAGAAGTTTGATAAATTACCAAGGAAAATAGCTTACAATGTAGCACATATTTTCTGACATCTTATGATGTTGTCTCAAAAATATTGTCTTTTGGAAAAAGTATCATAAACTTATATTTTTAAATATACTTGTTTTGATTTTAGAAAAGCTGCATCCCTCAGTTCTATATTTTAGATTAAATTAAAGAGCAAGCATGTGTATAAAATTTTATAATGGCAACCTAATTGGAAACTATATAGGTTTTGATGGATTGATTTCCATTATCAATAAAAGATGCTGTATTGGCAGAGGTATAAATCGGTAATACAATCACAATTTTGTTGTGCATGCTAAATAGAAAAGCTCTCTGTGTGTAAATTTTTGTGGCAAGTATTTTAATAAGGTGTGGCTTGATAATAATATTACAAAACATTTGTGGACTATTAGTATTAGTGCTAGCTGTGGTTGGTAATCATGAGTTAAAGATGATGCAGATCAATCATAATTTTCTTGTATATATGTAGTTTATTACCTTTGATAATTATCTTTGCTTGCATATATGATATTGCCTTTAATTATCATCTACATCATGTTATGACTTTCTGAATAAACCATTACACCTGCAAAAATGGTGATAACAGTTTTAACACACACTAAAAAGTTAAAGCTTGTGTTTTATCAGTAGTACCGAACAAATAATGTTAAGGTTTTTGATTTGACTCTAATCGCGTAAAACACATTAAATTGGTCTACAATTTAACATAAGATAATATTTCTTCATTTGTATTCGTGGCATGTTTGTTTTGATCTGCGTTGGTACATAAATACACTTTCATTAAACATTCTACATACATACAATGCTCATACTTACATTATTAAGACATTTCTCCCAAATGTATTGCTTGAGCATGACTATATTTTGATTCAAATAGTGCTGTTTTGTTTTTCTTTGGTTTTTAACTTTGTTGTGGTCGCAGTTAATAAACATGCATAAGATGTTAAAGACTTACAATGTTATTACAATCAACCACAATTGGTTTATTTTGAGAATCTGAATAGAAAAGTACAAATGTGTTCAGGTAAATCCTTTAATTTTAAACTAAAAATCACTTTTGCTTTAACAACGGTGATTTTATTGAAAAAAAAAGTCTGCTTTGGCACCACAAACCATTTTGGTTTTGGAAATACGTTTTGCTTTAATTTTTTTTTATTTAAAAGAATTTGATTGCCATTTGGTAGGAACCTACAGTGCATGTCTTATATCAATATAATCCCATTACGTTTGACATAGCAAAGTTTAAACTACACATGTGTAATTCAAATTGATTTCTGTGGCCCCATGCATGAACCTGATAACCCACATTTTTCTAAAAAAATGAGATAGAGATACAATCAAGTATCCCATAATGTGCTTAATCACATATAATTAAATGTTTGTAGTACATAATGTTTAAGGTCTCAAATGCTTTCCTGTAACTTGGATACTTTCTATGTTCTTTGTAAAAGCCAAACTTTGAAAATTTAAAAAAAAATTAAATTTGTCTAGTTCTATTTGACCTGCCTGTTTCAATTAAATGTTTAATTTTTGCCAATGAAATAAAAAAAAAAAAAAAACTTTTCATTTTATCTAGTTGTAACAAGATTACGTCACAGTAACTGAGTCAGGATTAAGCATTTGCAGTGTGTTTGTCTCTCTCCGTGTGGCTCTATCCACTTTCACACCCATCATTGCTCTCTTATGTCAAGTAGTGGTATTGAGCTTTCTTTTTTTTCTCTGCCTTTATCTTCTCCTTTTCTCTCTCTCCCTTCCCTTTCTTCCTCTATCTGCTTTGTTTATTTCATAGTAATATTTAATTGAACAGAAAAGTACATGACTACTTATGCTTTAAAAGTTTTGTTTCCTTCCCCTCCTTGCCCATTAAAAAATCTACTGCCTGTGCATATAGGTCAAAAGGTCAAAGACTTTTCAGATTGGTTAAAACATGTCAAACTGCACATAACCCTTTTTCTATTATTCTCACTCAATTTCAGGTGGTCTCATATGAGGCGAGCTATTCGCTTTTACCCTGACCTTCGTACCATGCTAGCTCAGTCCAGCAAATGCGCAGTCTGTGGGGACAGCTTTCTCAACACTTGGCTGGAGTGTGTGAAATTTGTCGATGCCAAATCTGTAAGCACTGTGACTAGTGAGGTCCATTCAGATGTAGTTTTGAGTAGATCAGTTAATGAACTAAAAGGAGTGAAAAATCTAAAAAATGCTAATTTCTTAATTCATGCTTTATGAATCAGAGAGCACATTTTTAAGGAAACAAAATTTGAAGTGAATGGTTATTTTATGTAAAGGACTACAATACAGTAAGGCATTGTACAAATCATCATTGTTGTGAAATCTGATGATGGAAAAAGAAAAAAACCTCAAAAGGCTGAGGTGTACTTGTAGGAAATATATGTACCTTTTATTGATTTCTTATGTATTGTGATTAGAAAAAAAACATTATAAGTTCTAAAAAAGCTCAGGAATATATACATAGTGTATGCACTTAGGTAATATTAATTATATTTATCTTCCCAGGATCTAAAGTTGACATCCATGTCTGGAATGATTCCTGTTCGGGCGTTGCTCTGCTCTTACAGGTGCTTCAATGCGGCTGGACATAATTACTATGGTGTAGCATTTCCTTAGAGGGAAAGCTATATGAGGAAAAATTGGTCATGTAAAATTATAGATATTAAAAATGTTTTGATATTCCTGATTGTAACCATTTAAGGGAGCAAATTTGATTGATTTTGAGATACTTGATATTATCAAAAACTAAATGTGAATTGGCTTCATTTATTGTAAAGTTCCATTTCAATTTTTTTGATATTGTAGAAACTGTAAAGTGTCTGTTGGGCACAGTTTAGATCATATTTTTTCCCATTGGCTTTAAAAAAAACCCCTTCAAACACACTGTTTTTTTCTAGAAAACTTGTAAATTGGCTGTTTTACAACTTAAAACTCCTTAGAAAGGAATTTCTTTATGTAGGTCAGAGTCCAGTCCTGATATTTCCAATTCCATAAGAACAAAATTTAACTTTAAATCATCCAAGATTTTACTTCACAATATACGTTACATAAAAAGAATAAGTTTGGTAATCAAAGTTTAGTTTGAATCAAACAAATATTTGAATCATTCGGGTTTGAGATGTCTGGACTTGGCTGTATATTCACTGAAAAAAAAAACAACTGAGGTTTCTGCAATCTGAAACGACTTTTATCTCTATCTGTTGAACATTTTTATTTATAGCCAAGGTTTGATTGAATGATATGTCAACTTAAAAAGTGTGAAATATCCTTGGTATGAAAAGGCTTTTACAAAAATTTCAACCAGTCTTCCTATATAGCCTACTTGTCTGATATTTGATGCCACTATTAGAGTGAAATTGTAGAAGGATTGAGATAGGGGAAGTAGGGGGAAAGAAAGAATGGATTGGTGGTGGGGAGCTAGTTGGGGCAAGCGATAAAAGGAGAAAAAATTAAAGAGAGAGAGAGAGAGAGAGAGAGAGAGAGAGAGAGAGATAGAAGGAAGAGAAAGAGAGAGAAGGAAGAGAAAGAGAGAGAAAGACAGACAGACAGAGAGACAGCGGGAAGCTGGGGGAAAGAAATAGAGGATTGGTGGTGGAGGGCTAGTTGGGGCAAGGGGTAAAAGGAGAATAAATTAAAGAGAGAGATAAAGAGAAGGAAGAGAGTAACTGAAAGAATGTTTGTGTGTGTTTCACTGTTTGTGAAAAAAAGAGAGTAGGAGGAGGAAGTTCAGTAAATGAAAATACACAAATTTATATATCTTACTGCTGAGGTTGATAAACCAAAATATATAAAGATTGTTTAAATTTGTTGCTGCTTCTTCTTGTCCATGTAAATACAATGCAATCATATTGAACTATGTGAAATAGGATTTTGTTTGTTTACCCATTTCAAACATTCCATATTAAAAAAGAAATGTTTAAAAATTAAAACATAAAAAAGCACATGAAAAGTTCTGTATTTGAAGTCATTGAAAGCATCAAATGAGGCCAGAGATACATTGTAAATATAAATTTTGGAAATTTAAGCCTTATATTATAATCTTATGAAATTGAGAAAGAATTGGAAATAGGTTATTTCATGATGAAGAAATAAGAACTCAAAGCTAGGTATAGATTTTTAATATTCAACCCAAAATTCAGCTAAATGCGCCTTAGACTTTTTGGCTATAAATGACAGTAGGCCTACAAAAGACAAGTTAAACAATTTAGAGAGCACAAAATGTATGAATAAAGTAGCTGAAGTCAAATAGCTTATTCTCAGTGTGATGGAAGCTTTTAAAATAACCTTCAAAATTGAAGGTTTTTAACCAAACTAAGGTCTTCATTGGTAAGATCTTCTTTATTACTTTTTATGATGTGCCCCTTCATCGATTACAAAGAAATAGAAGAATTCAAAGAGAAAATAGTAACTGTTATTTCCCAAGAATCATGTTACAAAATGTTGGACTGAGTTCCAAAGCATACAACCAATTGAAAGGTCTTTACTAAAATAATCTCCTGCCTAAAAAAATGAAGAAAGTGGTAGCCTTCATTTACAAAAGTGGAAGTTTTGTAGTATAGGGGACTTATATGTCCCGCTGGTAAGCAAAAGGTAAAATCTGGAAGCTGTAACCAATTTTTTAAAATTGGTTTTAAACATAAAAGGCTTGCCTTTTTGAAAACATGGAACTTAATACGTGTACTTTTTTTTGCAAAATGACCAAGCTTAAAATTATCTTGAAACTTTGGCTCATGTTTTTTAAAAGTATGATGCGGATAAACTTTGTGATCTTCATTCACTAAGCAGAATATTATAAGCTTGAGTTGATGATATTTATGAGTTTTTGAGTTCTTGGTGCAGCTACACTGTAAGTCAATTTATGATGCACATTTTGTTAATGTCTGTGATTTAAGTAATATTGATCTCTGATAAATAATTCAATATTTAAAAGTGTTTGTCATTCCTTTTTTTCCCTTTGTCACTACAACAGTCACTATATAAGCTTTTATTTGTGGCATAATGCACATATGTATATACATGTACGCAGTAAAATCCACCAAGAGTCAATAACCTAAGACTGCAAAAAACCTTTATTTTAAAAAAGAAAGTTTTTAAATAAAATTTGGGTTTAATTGTGATCCATTTATATTTTTTTCAACAAAAAGTTTAATGTTATAATTCTGTTTTCAGAGATAAATAATTTTTCAGGGTTTTAAACTTTGAAAAAAAAAAGCATTCTTTAAAATGTGTGCATATTGGAAAGTAAGAACTTAGACGTTTGAATCATTTGGTTTGATAAAAAGACAAGACAAGGTAAGATATTTCTTTCTCGATTCATCCAAGTGGGAAAATTGTTTTGGACAGATTTCACATACATGCATATTCATATACATACTGCTCATTACTTTTATGTTATAACCACAAGAAATTTAAGAACAATAGACAAAAATTGTAACATAGTTTTTGGTTGTAAAATATTTTTACTGCAAGGTGACATAAGGAACTTGATATTTAAAGGGTGGGTTGGATCTTTTAAGATGGTTTTAAATTGTTATACAGCATGTTCTTTGTACAAAGAGTAAGTATCCTGCAAGATGGTTTGTTCTCTCTTTGTCTTTGCGCATTAAAACAATTTAATATCAAATTTTATGATGTTTTGGATGGTGGATGGTGGCCTTTTATAACAAAAGCAAAAAAAAACAAACAAAAAAAGCTCCAAAATTCAAGGTATTTAGCAAATTGTTTGCTTAGGAAATGTAGCTTTTGGTAAACTTTTTTGCAAATGTCATCAGTGTGTGGATTTCACTGTTTTTCCATTTTAGTTTGTGGTCAAAATCCAAGATACTTGTATGACTCAACCGTACTTGCTATTGTATTATTAACCCTAAGAAGAGACAACAGATTTATTTGTTTTGAAATTAATAATAGCTAGCACCTTTCTTCTTGCTACGTTTAACAAAAGATGGATATCCTGATACCACATTGAAAAGCTCTGTATTCCTGAGAGGTAAAGATGTTCTGAGTCTGATCAGAGACCTTGAGTAGTAGAGTTATCAGCAAACGTAATATTTTAGTCTCAGGAAACTGATTTCTGTATTGAATCATGGTATACAAAAAGGGGTGGAACACAGCCTTGGTGGGCTTCAGTGTGGGCAACATTATGAAAATGGACATGGTGCAATCTAGACGTTTAGGAATCAAACAACCATGATGTAATATATATGTATGTTTAAATTCATTTTTAAAAGCTCATCAACATCAGCAAGGAGATGGGGCTAACTAGTAATAAAAGAAGACGAAAAATTAATGAAAAGTACATGTGCATATGGTTTTGGGGTCTCTAGGTTTTTGACAATATTGTTTACAAATATATCATTACAGCATCCCCAACATAATACATTCCAATTCTTTATGTAGCGAATTGCATAGGTAAAGGTACAAGCTTTACTTCAGCTAGTGTTTTTTACAACTTCGTCTTTTCAAAGCACTTAACAACAACTGCGCAAAAAGTTAGGACTATATTTGCAAGTCCTTTTAATGATGAGACGTAAAATCAATCCACGTTGTCATCCTGATCTCCAAGGCTACGTAGGTCTTCAAAATGTTCAAGACATCTTTTGTAGCAAAGCTGGCATTAGTTTTCACCGTGAAAAAAAGCTCTTTTCATGTTGCCAAAGCTGTGCTCTAATATTTCCCCAAGGTGCTAAAAACCATCCAAAGATCTTACTACATATTTAGTAAACCTGATGTTTCGATCACAACCTTTCAAAAATTGCATGCTGCTGTTGGTGAACCAAATTGCCCAGTCAAATTTCACGAGACTCTGGGAAAGAGAAGGCAGCAACAGATTTGAGTCTTGAGCAAGTTGTATTTACTTTTACCGGTACTGGTTATTAAAGCAGTGAGTACCTTTCAATCTTGTCAGCAGCTATTTTTTTGTGCAGCATCTGTGTTGAACTTAAATTATACAGTATATTATACAGCAAAGTTTGTGCACTCAGATTCATTCAACATAAGGGTGTAAATAGCTGACATACATGTATTTTTGAAGTCTAGGAAATAAAAAATGAACACGGCAGTATATAATAGTGACAGTTTTTAAACAGGGCAAAGAAGAGAAATAACATTACCTACACCACATAGATAATGATGAAAAAGATGCGTTGATGTATTTTGACAAATTTAATAATGTCTATTTGATATGCATTCTATATGAAAATGCATTCCCTAAAACCTGGGTTACATTTTTATTGGAATGGTATGTAGACATGTCTTATTTTACAAGGGTGGAGTCTTCATTATGTGTGGTCTGTTGCGGCTTATGTAGCATTCCAAAGGTTGCCTCATATTGGCTTGTCTGCTTCATATCACTTTATCATTTTTCCTACATCGTCTGTTTATCCTCTTCAGTATGTTAAACGTTTGCTTCTATTAGTTGACTGAAGGGGGTGTAAAACAATAAAAATATCAAGGTACTTTGTGGTGGTTTTTTTGTGTGTGCTCCCTTCAATCTTTCCAAAACATACCACTAAATTAAAAAAAAGAAAAAATTTGAAAGTTTTAATCGCAATGAATTTTGTTATAAAAAATAAACCTTTTTTTTTTGCGTTTTCGCAAAATAGCAAGTTCTAGCATACACACACACATAAAAATCAATAACTCATACATGCCTGTAAGCCTAGTGTTGAAACTTGATTTGAAACTTGGTGTAAGTGCAGCTAAGTGTTGTCTTGATTCTGTCATCAGGGTTTTGCAGCATTTGAATTTCTTCTTTATTTAAAAAAATCCATAATATTTTATAAATTTGTATAGAGTCTAGCAAATAACGTAAAGATGTAGCCTACAAAATGAAATAAAATAAAAGGATGGGGAATGTTACAAATTTCTGTTTACAAAATATTTGAAATGCAACAACATGTGTCAAGTTTTAAAGCTCTTACTTAAAACATTAAAGCAAAACAATCCACCATGGTTATCATTTTTCTTGTTACCATGGCAACGGAAAAGTAAAAACAGCAAATAAAACACATTCTGAGCTAACAAAAACAAGTAAATGCCCATAACAATAGATTTTTAAATGCCTGTTTGAAAGCAAACGCCCTTACTTTCCTGACAACTTTCGCGACCACCTACTACTCGGAGATTATAGAATTTTTAATGAGTTATGTCATTAAATAATTATATATCCATCGGCTGGATCTAGTTTGCGAGCTTCTAGGTTACGGGCTTCTGAATTAAACATTAGAACATTCCAATGTAAAGTAGTGCAGATAGAGGAAAGCGTATAACTATAAGTCTGTCAAAGTCCACCCCTATTACATGTACATGTATATGATTTGCCTAAGAGTTGAATTTTTAAAAATAGCATGCTTTTTGTGGCTGGGCAGCTCTGTTCACTCTTCACAAAGAATGAGCGTGTCTATTTTCTTGATGGCTCGACTCTTCTTTGATAAAGCAGAGAGTTAAAATAAGCAGAAAAATATTAATAAAAACATCACCATTATTATTATTATTATTATTATTATTATTATTATTATT
>BMAT01001072.1:112495-124443 GCA_019649035.1 Elysia marginata | reverse complement strand
TAAGCAACAATTTATCGAAAAAAAATATACACAGAACCCCTGAACTTTGCATCATTCAAAATAAAAAAACCCCAACAAATTAGAGTGAATTAGCGCCACGAGTCCGAGATTAACTAATGACTTGAAACAAGAGTTGGTTTCCAAAAAATAAAAAAAATAAAATACCAATAACATTTATAAACATCGTGAGAGAACAATATGTATAGGATCTACATTCATGAAAAGTGTAAATTGGTGTTGTTACATTGATGTGGTTTGACTACTGCCTTGATGTTTGGCCATGTTTAGATAACAGTGGCTAAGTATACCAAGATTAAGTTGCTTTGTCCACAGATTATGATTGTGTTCGGGCAATCCGGCAAGTCTACAAAGTTAGTCTTAACGTTGCGATAACAACATTCAAGCAATTATCATAAAACTTAATTTAACAGCGTTTTCTTTCATATCATATTTATCTGAGAAAACATTACCCCATCTTCTTTGTTTGAATGTGCTAAAAGATATTCAAGGTGATTAAAAGTGAATTGAAGTAGGCCCTTAAGATTTTTGCATCCGCTGCTGACTACCTTGGTTCATACTTTTCAGTCATTAGTGACTTCGCAGTATTGCTTGCATATGATACATTCAAGATGCGACCGATTTGAATAGCAACATGTCATCATGCTTCTCTCTCTCTCTCTCTCTCTCTCTCTCTCTCTCTCTCTCTCTCTCTCTCTCTCTCTCTTTCTGTTTGCCTGTTTTTCTGACTGTCTTTCTGTTTATTAGTCCGTGTGTCGGTCTATCTGTTTGTTTGTCCGTCTGTCAGTCTGACGGTCTGTTTGTCTGTCTGTCTGGTTTTCTGTTTGTTTGTCAGTCTGTCTGAATGATTGTATGACTGTCTGTTTGTTAAATGTTTGTCTGTCTGACTGACTGACTGACTGTCTGTCTTTCTCCCCTGTTCTGTGTATCTTACCTCTGTTACACACACTCACCTGCGGACCCTTACGTTCAACAATATTATTTCTGAACCCGAACCGCAACTGGAGGGACAAACCAATAATAAAGAATTTTGTTAAATGTGAAAGCTTCCGAATTATATTACAAAGACTTCATTAGAAGACGGTATAAGTAATTGCGAAATTTCCTACTTAAAAAAAAAGGTTAGCCAAAGACTGTATTTTCTACGCTGTTTTTCAACATCAATCTTGAAGTATGTTATTTTTTTTGTTGTGTTTTACAAGGCCATCACCAAAAGCAGTAAGTATCTTTTGGATAAGCATGAGTTGTTTGGGATCGTCCAGGATAATGTCCCAGAACAAATAATTTATGAACTTATTAATAAAAATATTTGAACAAAATTTTCAAAGGGAAACTTCGGAGATGGCCCCATGCAAAAAAGGTGATATCTCCACTGTTGGGCGAATTTGAAATATCTTCACCTGTTGGGTTATTTTGACCTGCGATTTCACCGCAAGAAATATGTAAGTCTTATCTTTTTTCAGTGGCGAGATATCGATCCTGATGAATTGATAATCTAAAATCGTGTGAAGTCTTTCGGCCCGCAAGAAATTTTCAAGTCCCTAATGCAGGCAGTGGGAGCGCAAAGGTCGAATGAAAAGAAGGCATGTGCGACGTATAATTTTCTTGCAGTAAACTGTCTTAAATTTCTTGCTTTAGTTTTCTCGAGTGCAAAAAGTAAACATGTCCATTAAAGTCATTTTTCTAGTAATAGCTTAACTCATATATATCATATGTATGGTGCCCCCCCCCCCCCAACAAAAAAATGAACGTCCTTAACTTTGTCAATCTATAACTTCATACCTGTTTATGGTATTTACCTGAAAATACACACTGAGTAAAACAAATTGTTCATGTCAAGCTGTGTGAAGTTTAAAGCATATGGCCTCATTGGCCTAGAAGTTATTTGATTCTAGATAACACACATCTCAGTCCATGAACTCCTGTGTAATCGGGTTTTTTTATAGATATATATTTGTAAAAGCAAATATTATTCAGCACAACAAACATCCCCAGTTATGTGGTTTGGGGTTTAAATTATAAAAAAAAAAACCCGCAAATTTTATGGCATTTTATAACTTGCCAAAATTTCTTTTTCTGAAAACTGAAAAATGGAGAGATGAACCTCTTGCACGGAGCCATAGGACTCACAGACTCACTGTGTGAGGACCATGCTGTAAATGAAGCTAAAAGTAAAACCACATTGAAACATCCAACGCATTCGTTAAATGCAAAGTTCCCCGTGTTATCTCGCAATCGAAAAGTAATGGAACCTAAAGCAAAAAGCAAAATAAAAAAAAAAAAAGAAAACAAAGCAAAATAAACACCAACATCAAAAAAGTCCAGAGAGAATGATAATAATAATAATAATAATAACAATAATAATAATAATAATAATAATAATAATTAAAATAAATAATGCTTTATTCATCTTTTTCAAGAAATTGATATCGAAGATGTTTCATTATCACGGTCTGCGCTAAGGAAAAGGATATTGTATCTAGGTCACTCCGCATGGTACTTCGGTTTCCTCATGACACTTTTAACTCTTTTCTTGTTGTCCGATTTTTTTCATTTCGTATATATCTTTTCTTTAAAATAATTAGAATGTTTATCAATGTATGTATGAATACTGCAGAATTGTCCACACCAAACATTGTAATATGTTTAACGTATAATTTATGTATCAATGTTGTAAGATGTTTTACATAATTCACTTATTTATGCATGCCTAAGGTAATGTACAATGTAATTATTTATGCAGACTGTCAAAAAGCAATTTTCCCGGGATGAGTCAGTAAACGAATTTATATCTTATCGAAAATAAAAAATTGTCTCCATTTTATATATAGCGTGATCTGTTTATTAATTAGTTGTAGACAAAGCATCGGCGATGTTTCAAAATTTTAATGTTATGCACATTGTTACATGTAATAAGAGGATCTATAATGTGGTTTTCGTTCTACTGTAAATGTTGTTTACTTGTTTGTTTTCGCACGATTAAAACCTTTTATACGCTTTTGAAACATACTTGAATCATCCAGTTTTATTTTCCTGGGTGTACAAAAATGAAGTTAGACATAGTTATACTTATAGTATATTCTTCAAACAAACTATTTTTGTTAGCGAGCATTTCAGTGTTGTAACTGACCTTCCTCTTGTAAAAGTTTCTTTCACTTCTTACACTCTCTTGCTTGACAAAGTCATGAAATCAATTACCATCGTTTTAGATCGCCTAGGCTGTAGCAACTGATCAGCGAATAATCTTCCTTTAAAAGACTATAAGTATATGTTTGTTTCGATTAACTTTTAAGTTATCTTATTTCTTTTTTTACAAACTAAAATCTTCTATTCATTTGTATTTTCAGATTATTACTTACAGGATCTGATAAACGGCTACAATGCAGTGGACAAAGAGCCTGAAGTTCTCAAACAGACACCCGCTACAGCTTTGGTAGACGGCAACAATTGCTTGGGTAAGTTGGTTACACTGACAATTTTATTTAGCGTAACCATGGGGCACCAGTAGATTGTTTAGGTTAGTTTGTGAGACTAATATTATAGTTTGATTTAGCGTGACCATTGGGCACCAGTAGACGGCAACAATTGTTTAGATAAGTGTGTGAGACTAATATATAGTAATAGTTTGATTTAGCATGACCATGGGGCACCAGTAGACGGCAGCAATTGTTTAGGTAAGTGTGTGAGACTAATATATAGTAATAGTTTGATTTAGCGTCACCATGGGGCACCAGTAGACGGCAACAATTGTTAAGGTTACGAGGGTGGATCATTAAGTAATGAGAGTGTCCTTCCTTTTTTTAAATGTGCGACCTTTGGTAGTTATGTTATATATCATAATGATCATCAGCTTGTGTACTTCCGAACCAAATGAAAATATTCCATGTGACGTTGGCACTATCCATTTTATGACGTCATTAAAACATGCGGTGAATAGCTCTGCAGCAATCAAGATGGAGTTCAATAAGGAAAACATGCGATTCTACATTTTCATGCGCTGTAAACTTGGTGAATCTGCAAAGCTGATCCATGAAACTTTGCAGACTGTCTGTGGGGACTATACCTGTTCTTATCAAACTGTTTGCCGTTGGGTAAAAGAATTCAATGAAGGTAAAGAATCACTTTCCGATTGCCCTCGTCCCGGGCGACTAAAATCATGTGTGAACGAGCAGACTACTGCTTCTACCAAGAAGGACATTGATGAAGATCCACATATCTCTGTGCGAGAATTAAGCGACACAAACAGCCTTTCGTATGGTACAGTTCATATCATCATAGCTGAACATCTCCGTATGAAAAAGGTATGTGCCCGATGGGTATCTCATTTGTAAACGGTTGATCAAAAGAGAGAGAGGGTTCGTTGTGCAACGGAATTGCTGAACATGTTTGAACCGCATGGCCCTAAAAGGCTTTTCGATATCGTCACAGGGGATGAAACCTGGTTCCTCTTCTTTATCATCCCACCGAAACGCCTAAATCACACGTGGGTAGATGAGCAAGGAGACAGACCCGTCGTATTGCGTCCAGGATTTCAAAGCCGAAAGAGAGTGTTTACGGTATTCTTCATTTACAGTGGCCCACTTGTATTTGAAATTTTGCCTCAAGACACTACAATGACTGCCACATATTATGTCCAGAATGTGCTTTCCCAGGTAAAATCAGCAATCAATGAGCAGTGAGAAAAGGTTAGCACCTCCAAGACCTTGCTTCTTCATGACAATGCAGGTCCCCATAAAACAAGGGCCACAACTCAGTCACTGCAGGAGCTAGGTATTCAAGTCTTGCCCACCCCGCCTACAGTCCCGACTTGGCACCATGTTACCTCTGGTTGTTTCTGATTCTGAAGGACAGGCTAGCTGGACTGAAGTTACCGCACTCGAGACCTCGCAAAAGCAGTGAATTCAGAGCTGCGGACCATACCAGAAGAAGACTACCAAGGCGTGTTCCGGAAGTGGCAGATTAGGCTGAAACGTTGCATAGAGAGCTATGGAGAGTATTTCGAAGGACTGTGAAAGTTTCATGTACGTATCATT
This sequence comes from Elysia marginata, assembly GCA_019649035.1. Classification (NCBI taxonomy): domain Eukaryota; kingdom Metazoa; phylum Mollusca; class Gastropoda; family Plakobranchidae; genus Elysia; species Elysia marginata. Next base: position 119,392 of record BMAT01001072.1, on the reverse strand, counting down.
AACAGATAAGAAAATACAGAGCAACTCTCAAAACATATTGATCCACCCTCGTAGTATATGAGACTAATAGTTTGATTTAGCGTGACCATGGGGCACCAGTAGACGACAACAAGATTAAAATTTAAGCCAAATTGTCAATGTATGGTATGCTGTCTTGATAGTATCATATCCTTCCTCTAGTTCCGTTGTTAGGTTGTGTAGAGCGATCTGGTCTGTTATTTCTTCTTCTTTTTTGGTTTAGCGTGACAGCAGAATAAGGATAAAAGAGACCTGAGACTGAATTTTTATGTACAGTGGAATCCTGATAAAGTCAACACCCTGGGACCGAAAAATGTGTTGATTTAAAGCAAGAGTTGACTTTAACCATTACAAAGATATAATGAATTGCAAAATGGGACTGCGAAACAGTGTTGACCTTAAGCAAGATTTTCCCTTAAAGGTGTTGACTTTAAAGTGGATTTCCCTTTGTATTGAGGAAAGCTGAAATATCCAAGCCAAAAGCTGATTGAGAGATGACACCATGCTTTGAATCGCTGTTTCCATTTCCTATTTAAAAAATCTCGCCATCTTTGCTTTTTGTCTACCTCACAATCTTTTGCCCTGTCGTGATAGCCACACGATTACTCTTTGCGCCCATCTATTGCCGCTAAGCCTGGCCTCATGTCCATTTACACTTTTTATAGAACAAATCAGACAACACCTTGCAGCCTTGTTCTCCTTATTTCTGTGTATGGTGCTTTATGTTTTACTCTTGAATTAAGATTTTTCTTTTTATGGCTCTGTGCTGTCCTTAGTTTTTCTCCTATTGCTTTTGCCAATGTCATAGTGGGGAGAATACACTAGTCGAAGGCTTACCTTTTACCAATATGGGCATTTAAATATCCAAGAATATTTCTATATTTCTTCAAAAACAGCTCTGACCTGCCTTGACTCAACATTATATCTTTTCTTTTGTGGTCTCTTTTACGTTTGTTGTTTGGCTAAGGTACTTGTAGTTTGCGACTTTGTACATTTCTTTGTTTTCGATGAATACATGTACTTCGTTTAGACTGGGATAATTTGTAACATATTTTACACTCATAGCTGATCTACCGGCTTCGACGTGGCAGGACACAACCATCTCCGACTTTCAGCATACATGGGCGTATATCGGCTTTCACAAGGAACTACAATGTATATAACTTGGTTTGGCATTGCATTGCATGGAACAGGCTTTCATCAATGAAAAGTATTAATTTCTTTAATCCGGTCTACGTAAAAAATTAATTATCAAAATACAACACAAAATGACTTTCTGATCGTATCTTTTGTATAATTTTAACCGCTGATTTCATACATGTATTTGAGACCAGGGGCAATTAAAAATGCTCAGTCCAGCCCGGTGACGTCACACATCAGGTATGCATGGGAATGTAGCGTCGGCTTTTGCCTTTCGGTGAATAGAAATGAAGCGAATGTTTCTATAAAAATGGCTGTGTTCGACCCCGCAGTTAGATGGCATAAGGACATATTGACTGCGAACGGTTGTAAAAATAATTGTAGGCTATAGATAGATTCTTATAGCTAACCGCGCATACGTTCATATCCATGCATATGAGACATAAATCAGTGCCAGACTTGAACCTCCACGAACGCTTCATTCCACCATAGAAAGGCGGAAGCCACAGCCGCCAATCTCCCGTGAATCCTGGATGTGTGACGTCACTGGGCTGGGCCAGTCATTTTAAGCTGACCATCATCTAAAAAAAGACTCGTCATAGATTCAAACTGAGTACATTCTTTTGCCTCAGTGACCAAAATTCTACAATTCATGCGAGCAGCAATTCGTTTTCTGTTATATTTGTAGAATTATTTTTTTACCTAAATCAGAGAATTAAATTTTTTTTGTTGATGAAAGCCTGTTTGGTGCGTTGTATTGCCAAGCGAAAAACAAGTCGTTTGGGACAGCTAATGTGTGCTGACACATGCTGAAAATTGGTGGTTTCTGTCCTAATTGGCCAAAGCTGGTATATCACCAATATGTTGAAATTTAAGGCCAGTTTTCGACGTTAAAACAGCCTCAATGTGGAAAACCTTTACTGCACAGCCGAATCATGGAAGCTCCAAATTATGCGGCCGCACCCGTTGCGTTTTCTGTGAGGATTATGTCTAACCCTTGATGATGATAGAACGAAATTTTTTTAACATAGTCATCATTATCATCGCCGCTGTCGAGACGTGGCCAACAGAACTGGGTCTTCAGCAGAAACTGGGGAAATCTCCAAGAACTCCAGACAACTTCTGATCTCATCAACAAGACAGATATCCTGATTTGATACCCCACCAAAAACTGAACACATAAGCAGCAGAAGATACTGTCTAATCGCGATTGTAAAATGGTAATGAATGAATTGGCAGGGAGTTTAAAGAAATTGTTTTTTTTTTCAGTAACATATTTTCAATTAACTTTGATTATGTTTGAATTGAAAAAAAAAACCAATAAACCTCAATGTTGAACTCTCTTGTCTTCACCAGGGCCAGTAGTTGGCAAGTTTTGTATTGATCTCGCAATAGAAAAGGCCAAATCAATTGGCATTGGCTGGGTATGCGCAAAAGGTATGTATAGTTGTTGTGATAGGATTCTATCTCATATCATGATCAACTGATTTTACCATGAATTAAATAAAAAAGGCAGCTTTTTAGTACTTTGATGTAACCTTTTCCATCTACAGAAACAGTGCAGAAGTAGTTTATAATTCATAATTGAATTATTGGCTACCATATGAAATTGTAAACTTTTTAATGTAAAAGACTGAAGTAGCACTATTTGAACCTGACTTGTCTGACTGAACACCTTTCCTTATCCAGATCATCTGATTTTGAAGCCTAGGCTGTGTTTCTTTGTTTTTTTTATGAGATAATGCCATTTGTGTCTTTTGTCTGCTATTTTGCATACAGTTGTATATTTTCCTAGTCTGACAGAGGCTTGATGGCCAGGTGTTTCTGTTGTAACCATTAAGGTTGTTGCGCAGGGTAATTGGTAGAGTTGTTATTGGCCCTACTCTTGGCTGTGGATTGTTTTCTGCCAAAAAAAAGGTCATGGCCAAATCTGCGATAACAGATTAATCTCTTTTGAGAATATCACCAAATATAAACATTTGGCTTTTTAATTGGATGGACATATAAACAGCTATTAGGTATAATACTAGCTGGGCCTGCATACATTAGATATAAAACTCCAGGAACTATATCAGCTTGTTATTCATAAAAGTCTGTACATGCATTAACTTAGAGAATTTCTTATAACTGAACAAAAAGCAATCCATTTGCATTCAAATGTTCTTAACTATCTTGGTGTGTTTACTATTTTGTATATACCATACAAAATTTACGTTGATGTAGATTCAAGGTGTCAAAATAAAGTGCCTAAGTTTGCTAAAAGTTTTTTGCAAGAGATTGAAAAACAAACAAAAGATAAAGAACTGACTAGAATTTTTAGGAAGCTAGATTTAGTTAAGCTTCATTTATAGGTCAAGGTTTCTCTAGTTTCATTTATTCAAATTATTTCATTGTATAAAAGTCTTTTTTATCAATGACAGGTTCCAACCACTTTGGCATAGCTGGCTGGTACAGCATGCGGGCAATGGAACAAGGACTCATTGTGAGTAAAAATGTAATTTGCAGGGTTCCTGTTTTTTTTTTCTCTTTGATGATTATAAAATGAAAATATAACCTGATGAATCAAATAAAGAAGCCCAATATGTTTATTGCGCCTGCTTTTTTGTTGATGCGGCCTTATTGTTTTAAATGTGTATTTGCTACAGAGTATATGTATTTGACAATTAATGGAGATAATAATTTTACTAGAGGCAGTGGGTTTTTTGTTTTTGAGTGTTAAATAAGTCCAGTATAATTATCAGATTATCAAAATGACTCTATGGAAACTACATGCTACTCTGTGGCACCTTTCAAATTATAATGGTAAAAACCAAATACTCAAGTTTTTGAATGAATGTCTTTTTTTTAACAAGGTTTTGTGGAATTCAGTTGTTTTCATGGGTTGAAATTTTAATCAGCTCTTTATTGACATTTGATGATTTTCGTCCCACAGGGAATGGCCTTTTGCAATACATCTCCATTTATGATTCCAACAAGAGGAAAGACTGTGAGTTTCTTTTAATGTTAACATTAATTTGGGATTTATAAATCTTTTATGTTAGAAGCACTGTATCTTACAGTGTATATCATGCCATAAAGGTAACACAGTGCATTGAATTTCTCTTCTAATCAATTGGCATCTCAGTAGAATATTATAATATAATAGAATAAACCCAAGAATATGACTTGATTTAAACATTTTAGATCTATCGTTAAGGATTTTTTTATTTCTCTAAATGGGTATTATTTTTTGTTTTAGCAAACCTTAGGAACGAACCCAATATCTGTGGCTGCAAAAGGAAATAATGGAGAAGAATTTGTTCTTGACATGGCCACAACAGCGGTTGCCCAAGGAAAGGTCAGTTTCAGTGGACCAAATTTTTATACTTGTAAATATGTGGAAGGAGAAACTGTCAGTTACCATTCGTGGGAAATAAATGGTGATCACAATCCCATGTCTTTACATCGAACTCACTATGAATAGCTTTCTCAGCAACTCAGCTTAAAATTTAGGCAACCATTGAATATTTGAAAAAGTTATGGTGTGTTAAAGGTACATATTTTCTTTTGCACATAACTTGATTTCTTACTCAAGTCAATGTTATTGATTATGTTCTCTTGAAATTGACTTAAGCGACTGTTAGTTTACCAAAGTGGAGGAGAAAGACAATTATGTTTTGACATATTCTCATAGAAGTGCTCAAGTCTTCATAAATTCATAAAAATAACAGGTCCAAAACTGAATGTTTGAACTAAAAAATAAATGATTTCCGTTCATGTTTTCTTACGATACAAATGTGTATGCAAAAGCTATTGTCTGAATATGCCCTTAAACTCAAAAACACATTTTTTAAAATTAGCAGTATAACACTTTTATAAGATTTGCATATGTTTACTCTCATTATTACAGCATTGTGAATATCTTTCAAATAAGTCAGTATTGAGAATCTCTGTAGATGCATCATGGCACTCAAACTGTTATGTGCTTTGTTACAGATTAGAATATACAATCTTCATTTTCACAATTAAAATGTGTTGATGTTCGGAAGTGACCTAACCTAAAACCATTAAAATATGATATGGAAGTAGTGTATATATAAATTAAGAGCAGTTAAGGTTTATCGCAAATGTTCACATGAGATAAACCAAATGATCATGCCAATCTGCCACAATAAGTTTTCAGAAATTTTGACAATCCCTTACCTTCCTCATAGATTCCAATTGGAAATTATATGGATTGATATGGATTTTCAATTGTTTTACTAAAGCTACTCTTTGTTCAATATTATTCTCATTCTTGTTTCTTCAAAGTGAGAAATGAAAGACAAATGAAAAATGAAACGCAAAAGTAACGTCATTCCCAACTCTCTGCCATTGATTTGTTTTTGCAGATTGAGATAAACAAACGACTGGGGAAGGATACAATGCTGGGCCTTGGAGTTGATAGAAATGGAAAGGTAAAGTGTTTGCACTTGGAGTGCCAGACGTGTTTGGTTCATTCTTTCTTTGGGCTTGGTTTTACTGAACCTGAGCTTGAATACATATGCTGATACCTAATTTTTAAATTTTTAATTAAAGTTTTTGATCCTAAATTTTTAAACTCAAAATTTATATTCTGCTGCCTATGACTTTCTTCTTGTTTCATTTTTGTTCCATATTTGAAATTCCTAGCAAGCACTAATTTAGCGCTGCCATCATGCTTTTAAGTGCTTTTGGCTCATATAATTTTTGATTTTGTAGGATAGAGAAAAAGGGGCGTGGTGGTGAAAGGCTCTAAGACAGACATTGAAAGCTTCAAGATAATGCAGCTCTATGCTAAAGTCAAAGTCTGTTCAGCATTGAGAGGCTAGTGAATGCTCCCAGCAAGAGGAGAAATCTTTAAAGCAGTTTCCCCACCTTGTCTCCTTTCTTGTATGCTCTCCTGCACTTTTTAAATAGTAATTTCTTGAAACTGGTTATACTTGTAGTTTAATATAAAAAAAGGGTTTTGTTTTTTAAATTATATAGGCTCATATAGAGGAGGGGGAATTTTTTTGTGTGTTATTTATTTTCGAATTTCCTGTTATTATCACTGTAAAGGGAATGGCAGGAATGAAAAGAAATAAAAGATTTTATAGAAAGATAGTACCCTCTGAATCCTTGTTTTTAACAACTTTTGACCAGTTTCCAACCTGAGTTTCATCTCAAAGCCTATAAAAAGAGATGTCTCTTAGCTGCTCACAGTTTATGTAAATGATGCCAGGTTGGGAGAAAACATTTTTATCTGATTCTCATACCACTTTGTTTTCATGTATTGCAAGATTTAGTACAGTCCTGTTTGGATATTCTAAACTCCAAGGGAACAAAATTTAATTTTGATTTCTCCAAAAATTAAATTATCAGTATGAATTACAAAAGAAAAATAAAATCAGCAACCTGAATATAGTTTGAATGAAGCAGATTTTCTAATTAGCTAGGTTTGAGTTTTATTGACCCGTCTGTACTTCTACCTTTTTTATTCACTTTAAGCTAACATGTGATAATAGCAGAAGGAAAACAAAACCACTCTACACACATATGATTATTCAAATTGTGCAGTAGATCTTGCAATAATTAAACTTTGTCTACTGAAAAAATCTGCCATGAACAAAGCTGAGACTAGTGTACATCAAAATTAATTCCCTAGGCATCTTTTGTCATCTGAGTTCAATCTGCAAACAGTAAAGAGAAGGCGTATAAGAATGCTAGATAACTCTCTTGTAAAATAATTTCTATGCTTGA
>BMAT01001072.1:77462-92251 GCA_019649035.1 Elysia marginata | reverse complement strand
GATGGCCCCAACGTGACGTCACTATGGAGCGTGACTTGGGCGGCCCTGTGTGATTGGTCGACAGCAACCACACGTGTTCGCGGCTCTGAAGCTGGGAAGTGAGCTCTTCACTCCAGTTACAGTCGTCATTGAGCCAAGAGAGACCTTTAGCACACGCACCGTGTCGCACTACGCGTACGTGAAAATCGGGAAAGCAGATTGAGGAAACTATGAAAATAATGAAACCAGTTTCTAAAAATAGACGCCACAGACGTTCGCGTCATACTCACGTGTTGCTGCTTAAAGTCTGTATTACGTCCCTGAGTCGCCGTGTACAAAGCAGCTACATTGAGAGAAGACTTCGCCAGAGCGATCTTCTGTGGAATGGCAGACTTGTCGGATGGAGTCCAAGATTTAGAGTAGTTCGGTTATCTAGATTTCATAGTAAGAGGTGTCCCGGGTTGGAACCTCAGTTAAGCTCCGTGAGCTCCATATTGATCTAGTGTAGAATAGAGACCTTTCCTTCCCTTCAACTGTCGTCTGATTCTTACCTTTGTATTTCTACTTCTATTTTACGAGAATATATTTTATTAGTGTGCCGCCTATATCAGCCTTGAGTTTATTGTTTAATTTAAACTTTTGTGAGCAGTCGAACGTCGTGTATTCCCGTGGTATTCGTCGTCTGTTTGTGTTGTATTCGGACGTCGTTTATGTGTAACTACGTATATGTAAGTCTCAGCCAGTCCAAACCTAACAATCAGCATCATCATCGTCGTAAACATGTACATAAACACCACAATTACTACCACCACCACTACCATCACCATCATTATCATCATCGTCATCACTATCATCATCATCACTACCACCATCATCATTATCAGCAGCAGCATCAGTAGTAGTACTAGCAGCACAGCCACTCCTTTCATTATAATCAATCATATTAAGCACGCTCACCGTCCAAAAAGCGTTTCGCACGGATCTGGAAAGCTGCTGCCAAAACCTTCCCCAACAATTTTTCGATGTTTGGCAGTTTTTTTGTAGAATTCAGAGTCTAAGATGGAGGACTGGTAGGTGACTTTACCCTCAGAAATCGTCCATCTCTGTAAGACAGCGAATCCATCGAAAATGTGATTCCAGGCAGTGTTACCGACTTTATAGAGACCAGAGCCATTGCGGTACAAAGAGCCATTTACCCATTTCGGTACTTCACCTATACAGAATTAAACATTGAATTTAAAAAAACAGCAACCTATGCACATGACACCCTAAAACAGCGTGTTTTGAGAAATAGTCGCTAATAATACGGTCATGGTGGCGTTGTCACTGACATTATTAATCTTGACAGCAAGAAAATTTCTCAATTCTAATTTTATCCGCTTCTTCTTCCTCAGAAAACGAAAATTTAAAAAAAATCCCGATTTATCAGATTTAGGGGCATTATGTCAACCTCTTGAGTTATAGAACTATGAAATAAATAATAATATAAAAGAAAAAAAAAGAAAATTGAGACACACTTTAAATCAGGAGACATTAAGAAAACGTGGAATGGGCTAAAACTGGCCGTGAACTTTACGCAGAAAAAAGGAAGCATCCCAGATCAATTTGATTCCAACGATTTAAACGATTTTTATGCTAGGTATGACACAGGCAACAACACAGATCGTGTTGAACAAGTTTGGGACAAATCAGAAGATGAGAGAATGACGGAAGTGATTATATAGTTCGATGAAAGTGAAATAAAAATGTGTGTGCTAAAAAAAATGAAAAGAAAGCGGCAGGTCTGGATGGCATGAATGATAAGCTATTGAAGGTGTGTGCGGACAAACTGAGCTTTATTTATACCTACTTATTTAACATGTCTCTATTTTTTTCAATCAGATCCCTGTGATTTGAAAAACTTCAAAAATTATTCCAATTCCTAAAAAAAAACAAGATTGCATCAATGAATGACCTACGACCTGTAGCTTTAACACCCACAGTGATGAAATGTCTAGGGAAACTGGTTCTGATTTAATAAACATCTAAAAACTTTTTTACACCCCTTCCAATTTGCTTACTAAGCTAAACGCAGTGTTGAAGATGCTCTTTTAGGTTTTACTACCAGCATCTACAAGCATTTAGACAAACTCAAAAGTTGCTGTAGAATTTTATTTGTCGACTTGTCTTCCGCTTTTAATGCAACAAAATCTCATCTTCTAATTGACAAAATGGTGAAACTGAACATCAACAAAAACTCGACAGCGTGGATGTTAAATTTTTCACGCAAAGATCACAATTTGTTGTCATCCCAGGTGGAATTTCAAAGAAAAAAACAACAAACAATGGGGCTGTGTGGTTTTACCACTCTTGTTTTCTACACTAAAGATTGCACAAGCTCTCACCCTGACACACCACTTCCAAAATTTGCAGACGACATAACGCGCAAGGACTAATAACAAATGATGAAGAAACGCAGTACAGAGAAGAAATAAATAAATTTGTCACTTGGTGTGACGATAACTACCTCACCTTGAATGTCTAAAAAACAAAAGAACTAATAATTGACTTTGGGAAATAAAAAAGCAAGATAGATCCTCTATTAAAAATGAGATTGTTGAACAAGTTTCAGACTATAAGTACCTAGGCGTCTTCATTGACGACCACTTAATGGACCAAGCATGTTCAAAACATAAAATCAAACCTAAACAAACGTATGTATTTCTTAAGGAAGTTACGAGAATTCAAAATTGACAACACACTGATAAACCTTTTCTATAAAGCAACCATGGAAAGCGTATTGACATTCTGCATTGGCGCATGGGGTGGAAATTGTCTAGAGTCAGACAGAAAGCAGTTGGACAAAGTCATAAAGCGGGCAAACAAGCTGACATACCCTCTAAGCAACGACTTAATCATAAACCATTATCAGAAAAGATGCATTCAAAAACTTCACTGCATTATAGGAGACGAAACCCACCCGCTGCATAATTGCGTTAAAAAAATCTTATCACACGAGTAGTAAGCGACTAATATCATTTAAAAAAAACTGAAAGACACAAAAGATCTTTCGCACCGTCTAATGTCAGATTTTTCAGCTCCAACCCATGATTTTGTACACACCTTTGATATGAGCCTATACCTGAATATTAATTAGATTAACAACAACGTCAAATTACATTCACTACTATTTTGTTGACCATGGTAACAAAATAAATGCAAGTTTGTACGAATTTTATATTTATTCATTTATCTTTTCATAACAAACGTTTCATACCAAATTCCTATATGTAAATTTTTACATCGGATGCATAACTGAAAATAGAAACAGTATATTATATATATTACGATATACTATATAAGTATACACAGATTCCGATTTCTCTTTATATAGTTATTTTATTTTCTGCCTGTTTGAAAACCTTTTACAATTAAAAAAAAATTAAGTGTGATAATCATAATGCACGGAGTGGAGAGGGAGTAGTTGATTAAGAGAAGAAGAAGAGTAAGATTTTGAATGAAAGGATGAGAAGTTTGTTAACAGTATAAATACATTATTGCTAATGACCAGATTTTGAAGCTGAGTATGCCCATTTGTTGTTATTTCTAAATTAATCATGACCACGTTATTAAAACAAATTTCTTTAAAGACAGCTGAGAGATAATTTAAGATAGTCACTGTAGACATCAAAGAGTACAGAATCCTCCTATGGAGAAACCAGACCTACCTGAAACTTCGACATCCATTGGTTTGTCCATGTGGTCTTTCTGTTCCAGGTGATAATACTGGGGAAGCTGGTTCAATGCCGACAAATTGGACATTTTGCTGCAGAGCACACGATATTTTTTTAAATTATAAAAAAACTTTTCTAATAGATAAAACATTAACTTTGCATTATGTCCCGGGTTTCACAAATTACTATTTCTACTCGAATACAAATGAAGCAACTTAATATATTTTAATGCTTTTTCTATAAAGTCAATTAAATTCACAGTCTTGCATTTTAAACTTAATTGGTGCGGTTTCAATGTAGACTAAGCAACTAGATGTTTCACCAGTGCATACTTTATTGGGTGATCTAAAAAGATAAAGGCGCAATGACAGGTTTTACTATCTGTGAGGCTGTCATGCAATTTGTAGGCTTTAACTTTGCGTTAGTAACATACCGGTTTGATTAGAGTGGGCTGTGAAAAGTTTTGAGCGAGGTGATCAATTTATCACTTATGAAAACACTCAATTTTTTATTTAACTTGCACCAGCTTATTATTTCAGCCATCAAGTTTAATACCATTACAGCTAATTTAGCATCAACACGTCTGATACTAAGGTTTAAATCTTAATGTATATAGGATTTTATAACAAAAGATATTATCATCCGCATTTTTTAGATTTAGACCCAGAAGGATATGTTGCTAAGAAATTTCATGGTGGTTGCTTATTAACGGAGTTTGCAGTTTAGCTACCAGGTATATGTTTAGCAACATGTTTTTAACGTATTTTTTAACGAATGCGCAATTTAATTTTCAGCTTTTGTATGAACAGGAAATTTTTTTTTAAAATAAATGGCAAAAAGGGAGTGCTTCCCTATACAAAGAACAATTTTAGCGCAACAGGTGTCGCTATTTTATAGCGCTAGGACACTAACCAGACAAAAGCCACTATTATCTACAAAGCTTTACAATGCGTTAAACTTTGAGATGCTAATCGGGAACTTACTTTCAATTTATTATTCAGTCACTTGTTTAAATTTTTATTTGTCTGTAATCGAGTACACACATAATAAAATCGCCAGTCAAACCTTCACTACTATTTTTTTTTGTAAGTTGTGAGCAAGATGCGTAAAAGTCATGTGTCCTAAAACATCGCAGAACACACCAAATACTCGTACAATAACACGACTACAGGTAACGACACACTTCGTAAAGTTTCCAAATAATCGAAGATCCATTCACTTTCCACACCTGATTATACAAAAACCACTTAGTCTAGGCCAGCAAACGAATGAAAGGTTTTAGAAATTAGAGATATATTTTGTCCTTACCCAAAAGGGACAAAGTGAACTCCATAACAAGCCTGAGTTTGTTAACTAAAAAAAGCATAGATGACATTCAGATATAAGAATGTAAATTTGTAAAAGTTTTCAACAGTTTTAATTTTAACGCGTTTATTTAGTTTGCCATGTTTCAATTAATTCTAAATTTACTTAAATAGAAGAGATTTTATTTTTAAAAAAGGAAAACAAATGGTTGGTTTTTTTAAAGTTTTCTCCATAATCGGCCTTTCAAAAAGTTTAAACAAAAAAAAAACAAAAAAAAAAACCAAAGCAACTGTTACGTCTTTTGAACCATTTACGTACAAGAGCTTGAACTTAGCCTTAGTTCGCCCCCATCCCCTTCCTTAAAATAAAATGATCCTTAACGAATTAAAATAAGGCTAGTTTTTAAAACTATTACAGCGGAATCCACTTAAAGTCAACACCTTCAAGGGAATGTCTTGTTTAAAGTCAACTCTGTTTGCCAGTCCCATTTTGTATTTCTTTATGCTTTTGTTATGGTTAAAGTCAACTCTTGTTTAAAGTCAACAAATATTTTCGGTCCCGAGGTGATGAGGATTTCACTACAGATTAAACAAACTGTAACATTTCACAAAAAAGCGCTTATGTGCATCAACACGGCGTAGTTTTAATCGTGTATTGTCAGAGTAGACATTGTTTTCTCTAGTAAAAAAAATATTCATCAACATACAAACACGATTGTCGACCTCCTAAAGTTGTCTGGCTATAGAACTGCAACTGAGTGATATACCGGTAGTTTAGCATCTTTGTCAAAACTATTCATAAATACAACACATGACTGATAAGTTAGTTATAGGTTCCTAATATTTATTCGGAATAAGATCTGATGACTGTAAGAAAATGAAACTTCCTTTTTCAAGCGTAAAAGCGTCGATTCTTTGCGTGGCAAAGATCTACGTGTTGAGGTAGAGGGTTTAGTTGATAGCAATAACCAAAGGCAATCCTTCTTTTAGGTCTATTTTTTATTGCTCGTTGCACATCTTTCATCATTACTGAGTTTGACTAAACCGTGCAACTTTTGTAGCTGTTTTACACAAAAACTTTATTTATACTGTATGCTTCTTGAAGAACATGCAATTTTAGCAGTTTTTTCTTTCTCGAACTAAGAGCACGGATGTACTGTGCATTTGTTGGAAAAAAAGAAAGTGAGGAAAGTAATAGGGACTGTAAATTTTGATGTGTGGCAAATTACCTAAATAAACACTAAATAAACTATGACCAATGTTTTGCGGTTACATATGTTGGTCTGGGAAATTTTCAAGCATTATTATTTTAAGTTATTGATGTTGTTTAGTTTTTAAGAAGATAGCCATCGAGATGTAGTAGCCTGAGCAAGAAACTTTCTGAACTGTGTTATCTATACAGACATTGCAGCATGTAGGAGAAAAATATAATGGCATCTATTTTCCGTTTTATGAGAACTATTTTTTTCCTTTCTTTTTTTTAAAGTCTCAAAGTTGTAAAGGAATAGCTGACCCACCTTGAAGAACCATCTTGACACAATGGAATAGTCTAAAAAAAACTTATCGCGCCATTAAGTAATAAAAAAGAAAAGGAAAGCAGAAGTATAAACGACCTTTCTTTGACAATTGCACGTATTTGCAAAACGAATAGTTTGAATTTATAAAACGTTTACTGAACTTACAAGATTGGGTGTGTTTCTTTTGATCGAGATGGCACGAAGGTGTCCAGTGACGAAATTATCTGGAAAAAACCCCACAAAACAATTCAGTAGGGCTTCTCGTGGGAAGCAGAAGGACGTGGGCCTTTCTCGCTTTTTATTTGGATGAATGGCAATGCAAAATTAGCCCACAGTGCGGCGATATGCACTTAAAAAAAAGAACAAGAGCTGTGATATCTAATTTGGTGCAAAGGTCGTAACCTTTATTGTACACACAAAACCAAGTTTGCCGTGTGCGAGAGAAACGCCCGTCTGTCTTGCAGTATGTTTGTCTGCCTGCTTCAGTGTTTGTTTCTCTTCCCTAACCGCAGGTTACCCTATAGCTAAATATAGGACCTTAAAAAGCAAACTAAATATAGGACCTTAAAAAGCAAACCCTGTGAATAAAGTTCACTGAGGGCGATAACTTTTGTCATCATGCCGAATGCATTGTGTAGTGTGCACACTGAAACGTTTAGTTTTTCTAACGATTCTATTCGTCCTATTATCAAATGTTTAATCTTTCCTCTTTTCAGAGACGGATTTCTACTGGCGTACCAAATACGAGCTCTGATCTATCAAATCAGATTAATTGAAGGGTATTTTTACAAGCCCAATTCCACTTCAAAGGTGCTCTCAGGGCCTGGGTCCCAATGACAATTTACGGGCTGCCACCCAGAGACCTGCGGGGATACCATGACTTACCCTCAGCCGGTCACATTATACTGACACCGACCCAACCAGTAGGGACCCGGACTGTGCTCGGCTGTGTTTCGAACCCCCGACCTCTTGGCCACGGAGCGAGGCCACTACCAACTGAGCTATCTAGGCCCCTCTATCAAATCAGACATTAATATGAGCTTGGGAATTTCCAGTATGGGGGTTTTTAATCACTTGTATTGAAACAAGGTCAATTTCAATTTTGTTCCCATCGTGAAAGAAACAAAAACGCTCTTAAAAATGGAGAAAAGGAGAGAGAGGGGGAGAGAGAGAGAGAGAGAGAGAGAGAGAGAGAGAGAGAGAATTTGTGAGTGTGCGACGAGAAAAGTATAACGAGAAGGTGGAAACATTTTTTGAAAAAAAAAATGGAGGGAGATGGAGACAAGACTATGAGCGTGTGGGAGAGGAGAAAAAAGAGAATCAAAGAAAAATATAAATAGGAAAAGAAATGTAGAAGTACGTCTATCGAGTATTCTACCATAATAACGCGATTTCATCATCTAGTCATAGTTAAGCTGTCATTGCTAAGCAAAAAAAAAAATGAAAAAAAAAAGAATTGGCAATGGATACATTTTGTAAAATACATTAGGCCTAGATAAAGGGATACGATAAAACAATCTATTAAATGCGGTGAAGAGTGCAAACACCACTTTTTCTGCACCAAGCATCGTTAAAAGGAACGACTGAAGCCCATAATAAAACCATAAGTAGGTTATAGGCCTACCAAGGTTACCATTGTGAAGAGACCTGGGGCAGGAAAATCACAAAAGCGCATTTTGTACTTTTCTGCATGCTATTGTATTTCTTTCAATCATTTCTCAATTAATAATCTTGACAAGAGTGCTCAATGTTACAGTGTCAGCAGGAACGACTGGGCTGCACAAATATAATAAAATATCCTTATGGAAGGAGAGGTGGATTTTCAGCCAGAAGAGGCTTTTTTGTGGGAGGCTTGAAAATCCGGAAAATTAGCCTATCCATTTCAAATCACACTAAATTGATGTAAGAGGGCACTTACAATGGTTTGTAATCTCTACAAATAATTATGCTTTTTTAATTTATGTGACAATCGTGGTGTCTATCCAAGTTATTTTTCTCCCTTTTTAATCTATTTTGCGTTTTACTTGGACGTCGAAATGCGTTCATGAAATTACGCGTTACGCTGGTGCTGATTAAATTTTTTTTTGATAAGATGAAAGATTAGCCCTGTGCGAAACGCAAATTCGAGCAATGGTAGGTTTGATGACTGATTTTTAGTTCATCATGCTTTGCGCGTCATAGCTAATGCAAAATTTTAAGCTAATGCAGTTAGAAAAACAATAGACTTTATGAATGAAAATGTTCATTAATGTTCGTGTTCTAGCTTTCGAATAAGGATCTAGGCTTGCTGTTAATGATAAACTGAAATTAATGTAGACCTAGACCGATATCTAGATTATTTTTTTTCTTTGAAACGGGTGTGCGTGAATTATTGTCAAGCTTCAAGCCATGATTCTCCTTTTCTGTTCAAATGGAAAATGAGGCGAAAAAGCTCAACGAACAAAAGGAATAAAAATCTAGAATTTTTAATATATTGTTTTATTTCCTGACCTATTAGCTAATATCATTCATGCAATGGCATTTATAAATGATCTATATGCTTTATCTGAAGGCCCGCATCGAGCTAGATCTAGATTTAGGTGAAGAAGAGGAAGAAATCTAAAGTGAAATCGAGTGAGAGACAAGATGGAGAGGGAAAGAAAAGAGAGAGAGAGGAGGACAGAGAGAAAGAGAGAGAGCGAGCGAGAGAGAGAGAGAGAGAGAGAGAGAGAGAGAGAGACAGAGAGACAGAGAGAGACCCTTAAGTTTGCATTAAAACGGAAAGAAATACTGATTAAAACGGGGGATTCAGGCAAGGGGAAACTATAACGAAAAGCACAAGGAAGAGATAGCAATGTACAATTATTAATTTTTTTATTCTTTCCAGACTAGAGATTTCGAGGGGGGGGGGAAGCGGTCACTAAAAAGAGAAAAATGGGGGTGAGAAAGATAGAGCGTTTCAGTTTCTAGATTTTATTCCTTCTGTTCGTTGAGCTTTTTCGCCTCTGTTAATGAAATTTACAAACCAATCAAACGTATATAAACTCTTTTCGATACAAAATATTTCTAATTATATCAATTCCATATTTGTTTTCCGAGACATGGGAGTCGGTTTTATTTTTTTAAATATAGGCATCACGATTTTCACAAAAATAAAAAAGCATAATTATTTAGGAGATCACAGACCATTCTAAATGCCCTCTTACATCAGTTTGGTGTGATTTGAAATGGATAGGCTAATTTACCCAATTTTAACCACCCCCCATACAAAAAAGCCTTTTCTGGCTGAAAAGTGGCCTCTCCTTCCAATATGATAAAAAAAATAAGAAGAAAAGGAATTAACATTGTAGATTTCCAGCCTAGAAGCTGGATCCAGATTAAATCTACATACATTGCCAGATTGATTTTCAAGCACAAATGATCCTACTAATTGAACTAATCCTAGACCTAGATCATAATTTTCAAGCACAAATGTTCCTACTAATCCTCAACCTAGATTCTAGATCTAGATTTCTATAAGGGACCTGGGGGTGTGATGTAGATCTAGTCAAATCAACAGGGCCCTGGTTATCTGTATGTAAATCCTTTGAGTCAAATCATGACTTTATGATGCCCAAGGGCCTACTTAAGTGTTCTTTGTCATGTGCTAAAAAGATTTAAAATGGTGAGAAAAAAACTTGGATAGACATAACGGTTTTCTCATAAATTAAAAAAGCATAATTATTTGCAGAGATCACTGACTATTTCAAATTACCTCTTACACCAACTTAGTGTGATTTGATATGGATAAGAGAATTTTCCCAATTTTAAGCCTCCCACAAAAAAGCCTTCTCTAGCTGAAAGTTCACCTCTCCTTCCATTATTATATGATTTGCGTTTCGCACTGTTATCTTTCATCGTAGATATATAAAAAAAATTTAATCAGTACCAGCGAACGCGTCATGTCATGAATGCATTTCGACGTTCAAGTGAAACCGAAAATAGATTTAAAATGGAGATAAAACTTAGATAGCACTACGATTTTCACATGAATCAAAAAAGCATAATTATTTGCAGAGATCATAAACCATTCTAAATGCC
Source organism: Elysia marginata (assembly GCA_019649035.1). NCBI lineage: Eukaryota > Metazoa > Mollusca > Gastropoda > Plakobranchidae > Elysia > Elysia marginata. The sequence continues at coordinate 81,679 of BMAT01001072.1, read as the reverse complement.
CTCTTAGTCTTACATCAATTTAGTGTGATTTGAAATAAATAGACTACTTTTCCCAATTTTTAAGCCCCCCCCCTCCCCCCACAAAAAGCCTTTTCTGTCTGAAAGGTCAGCTCTCCTTCCATTATAAGATTATTATTATTTTTATTAGTTGAAGTACCTGTTTTACGAGCAGTATGAGGGGGTGGCAAATCATAACACATCTAATTGCAACATATGATAGAGACTTGAGAATGTGTGAGGAAACAGATGGGCTGGTATATAATGGTACTTACTTCAACTCTAAAGCCCACAAAAGGTGCAAACAATGCTAACTTAACCACAGGAATGGAGATAAGCAGAACAGTTCTGGAGACCTAAGACTGAAACTAGCAATGAGTTTAGCTCTAGATTTCTTCTTCTAGCACGAAACTCCCGCATTCACTTTGCTTTTTTCTCTCTCCTACGTACATCTTGCTGAGATCAATTTGTCACCAAAGATCGCCTCTTTTTCGGAGGCATGTTTAGCTTAGAAAAGATGACATAGATCTAGATCTAGAGATGTAAGAAGGGATGTCTGAGGAGCTCTTAAAAAGGGATGATAAAGAGCAAAGAATGCTTGTACATCGGTACGGTGGCTTCTTTCTACTTCACTGGCTATCTGTGGTCTTTGTGCTGGCTAGATTTGTAATTTGTGCCATTCGTTGCCAGATTATTTTATGTGAAGAATTGAGATATTCTTTTATGTGGGGACCAAGCTAGCAGAATGGCTGATAAATATCTACTTATTCTAAGTGATCACTTAATCCCCCCCCCCACACACACACACTCCTAAAATACATCATGTATAATTTATAGGTATGATAGGGATCTATATCTATATCAGCAAGTACTGATCAGAAATCAACACAAAGGTGAGGAGCCAACATTTTTTGTTCCCAAAGATCCAATTTTATTAATTTCCGTTCTTTAAAAAACTTGTATGGCATATCGATCAAGCTTCGCATTAAATGGGTCACAGAATTATAGGCTAGGGGGCCTAGACTTTTTTTTATTAAAATGTTAAAATAAACCAAGTGTTATTGAGTTATAAACATATACATATAACTGAGTATCATTGCTATTGTTATCATCATCATCATCATCATCATCATCATCATCATCATCATCACCATCATCATCATCATTATCACCATCATCATATTTATCATCATCATTTTTATTATTATTATTATTGTATTATTATTATTATTATTATTATTATGATAACTATTATTATTATTATAATCATCACTATTATTATTTTAGTATTAGTAGCATTATTATGATTATTGTAATTATTATTATATAATTATCATCATCAATATCATGTTTTACTCTTGTTGCATTTATTACTTCTGTTGTTATTAATAATAAAATTTCATACAGATCATTAGAATCAATCAAGATTTAACCTATAATCCAGATCAAACTCGTTCTATACCTCCAAACCTGCCTTTTTTGCAGGAACGTTTTCATTACTTTATGCACTTTTAAAATCTAAATATATATTGGTTAACATGGTTCTGACCTATATCTATTAAAGCTTCGTAAATGCAATCTCTTCCACGTTCCCTCTTGCAGATTGTGAATTAATTTGTCGGGCATGAGAGGGAAAAATATCCGACAAATGCCAACAAAGGGGAATACTTCGTACAAGATTATTAAGCAAGCTTGCTGGAACAAAATAGGGAGCAGACAAGAATGTATTAAAGACAGTATACACTGGATATGTCCGCCCAGTCATAGAATACGGCTCATCAGCATGGAACACAACAGCTAAAAGCAATCAACATAAGGTGGAAAAGGTGAAGGAAAATGATATGGCAGACAACCTGGCCAAACTTGGCTCAGGATTAGATCAAGAAGAATATCGAGAATAAAAAACAATGATCAAGATGGCCGCAGGAGAAAGATGGAAAAAGAGCCATGAAGATTTTAACAAAAAAGATGACAAGACGAACATACATCCCTCTTTAGATTAAGAACTGGTCATAACAAATTAGCAAAACACATGTTGAAAACTTATAGAATAGGGGAATCAGAAATGTGCAAGTGCGGATACTATGCAGAGACAACTGAACATATTCTCAAGGAATGCTTGCTGTATAAAGAATTCAGAGAAAAAAATTTAGAAACCAACTGCAGAGCTTAGCACAAAACTATTTGGCCCACTCATAGAACTAGAAAAAACAATTAACTTCCTGGAACTGACGGCTATACATCCTGAAAAAAATAAAGATTTGGAGAACGCAAAGAAAAAGAAGAGCTCTAAGTCTTTTGATACACGATTCGGGTGCGTTTCGCAGTGCTTTGGCTCAATTTAAATCCTAGAAGACTCCCTGGACATGTAGCATCCGGTAGATTAAAGAGCTGAAGAGAAGCGCTTATCACAAACAAAGGACTGTGATGGTCACACGTGTTTAAATTTTTTACATGTTGTCTGCATCCTGTGCAACAAAAAATCTTCTTAAATTTCAGTTCAACTTGTGATCTTGTGTACGGTGCAACTTACGATCTCAAAAAGCTACCGGTTTGAGAAATTATTTCTTTATAACTGTAAAGACTATTGCCGAATCTAAAAATGTGCCTATTTAACCTTTAGAGGCTCCTGTCTTAAAAACTTAATTTTTTAAAGCTCTGATTTATCCCGCTCCTAAGGAAAAGACGTTTCCAGTCCAAACTTTAGCTACATTATAATAAGATTATTGTTATTAATATTATTGTTGTAATAATAATAATAATCATAATAATAATAATTATTAGTATAATTGTTATTACTTTTATTATCGTTATTGAAATTTTTCTTCTTCTTCTTCTTCTTCTTCTTCTTATTATTATTATTATCATAATATTATTATTATTATTATTATTATTACTACTATTATTATTACTGTCTTTAATATACTGACCGCCAAAAGAAACACAACGTCAAATCTTCCATACAAAATTATACTACTGAAAACTGCAAGGGATTAAATGAGACATGGGATACACCATTTTAAAGGTTATTTTATGTTTTTTCAACTCAAAATATCGCCACGTTCTTCGGTGGCCTCTGAGGACGAGGAAATTAGATTAAAACAAAAGATCCTGGATAAAGTAGATTTTATGAAAACAGGATATCATTGGTAAAGTTCCACAATGCAAGCTATTCAGCAATTTTGGCCACATTTTTACATACTGTTCATAAGTTAAGGCTTTAGAATTTAATTTCAAATCAAGACAGGCTCCGTCTAATAATGTGTGTGCCCCCTTGGGCTTCCAGTACAGCAGCACATCGACGTCGAATCGAAGATACTAGAGTCTGTAAAAAATGTCTACGAATAGCATTCGAGTGCCTTCGTAAGGAATGGTCTTGACAGTCTGTCCCACAATTGTTCGATTGGATTACGGTCCGGCGAAAGTGCAGGCCATGGCAGAACTTGGACGTTGCTTTGCTCAAGAAACTGTTGAGTGTATCTGGCTGTGAGAGCTCTTGTGTTGTCTTTTTGAAAAACAATATTTCTATGCATGGCATTGTAAGGCCCTACGTGAGCATGAAGCACATCTTGCACGCATGTTTGCGCATTTATCGCCCTTCTATTGTGGAAAAAACTGGCCCAATCCTATCATTGTAAGAGATAGTACCCCACATCATCAAAGATGCTCCACCCCACCTGTCCTGTTCCCTAACGTAATCTGCTTGGTATCTTTCACCACTTCTTCTCCATACACGTACACGGCCATCAGCATGGTCAATGCAGAATCGAGATTCGTTACTGAATATGATACTTCGCCGTTGGATGCGATCCCTCGCGGCATGTTCCTGGGCCGGGGACACCGGAAACCGGGACGGGCAGCCGAAGTAAACAAAGATTTGAGTGGGCCTATGATCAGCCCATTCGTAGCCATTGCCGCGTAGTTCAAGCTTGGCTTTCTGCTTAGTCCTCTTGGATCCTCTGGATTACTTTTGATCGCTATTTTTGTGCGAACCATTTTTGTGTTCTGGAATTCTAACACTAGAGACCTTTAGCACACGCACCGTGTCTCACTACGCGGACGTGAAAATCGGGAAAGCAGATTGAGGAAACTATAAAAATAATGAAACCAGTTTCTAAAAATAGACGCCACAGACGTTCGCGTCATACTCACGTGTTGCTGCTTAAAGTCTGCATTCTTATACGGGCAAGGTGTGGTTATAATCTGTAAAATGAAATTCA
>BMAT01001072.1:34445-45160 GCA_019649035.1 Elysia marginata | reverse complement strand
ACTCACCGTGAGGTACTAGCCCTAACCAACTCAAGCCCTATCCCCCAATCTCTTCTTAGTGAAAAGAAAAAAAATCATAAAATGAAAGAAAGAGCTGACTGACATAGTCCAAACCAAGGAGTTGGTTTTTGAAATCAGCTTTTGAGAAATGCGCAAATTAAAGGCTTGAAAGCTGATTGAGAAAACTATTTGATCATTCCTTTGCGCCATGAATTTCATTTTCTATAAGCGTGTCCGTTTGCCACACGACATAACTATTATTCTGAAAAATCTAAAATAAGAGAGTTGCAGAAACAGCTGATTTGACTTAATAATGTTCATCTTACAGTATCCACACGCATATGAACAAGCAATAATATTTTAACTAGCTTGCTGTTGTAGCATAATATCTACTCTTGGTTACCATTATGCCTCAATCTTTGTTAGATTTTATTTTAGAATACACAGAAATGAAGAATGAAAATTCAACGATTTCACACCATGTCAAGACCACAGTTTTTCTCGTGTCTATAATTTTACATAAATAGCAAAATTCAGTTACATAAAAGCAAACTCTTACTTATCAATTGTTCACAACTTAACCAATCGTAAAGGAAAATTTATGATTTTTCATAGAGATCTTGACCCCCCCCCCCCACACACACATCACCACCACCACACCCTCACCACTATCACTGATTTATGTAATTGTCTATTAAATGGTTTACCTAGTTACCCAACTGAAAAATTTTCAAAAAAATCAAATCAAAGCTGCAATATAGTTTAGGAAGGGACACAGAATCGAGAGAAATATTAAGGGGATTCCATGGCTTGCCAATTGGACAACGCATTTTGTTTTGAGACAGCATGTCAAACTTTTAAATGTCTAAACTATCTAGCCCATACCTGCCCTACACAATCAATTATATTGCGTAAGTCTGGTTGCACAAAATAATTGGCAATGTTTTGTTGCCCACATAGGTCAATATATTAATTGACAATTAAATTGCGCAAAATCAAGTTCATTTCGGTCTTGGGATCCGTTGAAGAGGGATGGGCGACTTTCACCCAGCAATAGCCGCGGTTATTGCAATTGAGGTAGAAAATGAAAACGATTTTCCAAGAACAAAAAGGCGCAAAATGCTCAAAACAATGATTCCTCAAGCGTTCAATGTTTGACCAAACCAAATTACGACGTTAACGGAGCCATAATGACCCAGACGATTTTAAAAATTGTTTACCATGGATGTTGAGCCGTATAATGAGCTAGTTCAAATGGTGGAGCCCCTGATAGTAAAAAAAAACATCATGAAGAAAAGGTCCGATGTCGATGCTAGACACGTTGTGAGGATACTGTGTGATTGTGCTGGGCTTTCTTTTCTCGTTAAGAAAGCTGAGGGATTTAAAATACCACAATGTGACTTCACATATCTGGTCCACCCGTGCGCCATATCTTCCTGAGTCTTGTATTTTTTCACCTCTTTACGATAATTCATTCTGTAAGAGTGTAGGTTTTTTTACATCTTCTCTTTTGTACCTTGGGGGATTTTTTAGACCTGTTCAAGTAGTACAGCGTAAGCTGCATCCTTCTTCTGTCTGTTTCTATAATCGTCAGTTTTTACCATCCACAATGCTGACAAACCTTTGTAGGATCCAATGCATTCCATTGAAAATTCCTGTCGTCTTCTTTCTCAACCATTTTTCGGTTCGAAATCTTGAAGACAAGTGGTATTATTGTGCAGTTTAATTGAGGGTCACCATAGACGTTCAATTATTTGCTTAATATAATTGATGTCAGTATAATTGAGCAAGATAATATCAAGCAGGTTTTGATTCCACCAATGCAAGTCAGTACAACCCCTACACTAAAATTTGGACTCATCTCTTTAAAGTTGTTCATATAAAAATGTAAAACTGTACTCTTGGTAAACAGTGAGAAACAATGGGATGAGTCCAAAGTCTTCTTTGCTGTTTCCGTTTTCTCAGATTCTTCTTATCACCACTAAAACCATCCTGACTCTCCGAGCATCCAAGTTGAATTGAGCAGTAGCGTTTAAATGTCGCCTTGTGTGGCTACAGACAAAAGAAGGCGACATTTTCTGTGCAGAATGTACTGCGCGGACCAATGTAGCTCAAGAGTGTGTTTGGCTTCGCATCCACAATGTAAAGTCTAAGGTACTTAGACCAGTAGCATATACCTAAGAGGCAATTATTCTAGGAAAACATGCATTAGAGGAAGTAGTCTCATTTACATATTTATAATGTATTATTGACCTGAAGGGTGGAACAGATGCACCATTAAGGCAAGAATTGGAAAGGCAAGATCAGCATACACACAACTGCAAAGAATCTGGAAAGCAGCAAACATATCTAAAAAAATAAGATCAGACTTAACAACTCGAACGTCAAATTCGTTTTGCTGTATGGATGTGAAACTTGCATGGGGCAATAAAGAAAATGCAGACCTTTATTAATAGATGTGTGAGGGGTATCCTGAAAAAAATTTAGGCATGATGACGTAAGAAATGAGGAGGTTCGGAGGCGAACAAGACAGAAACAAATGAAAGGGGCAATCGGAATGACATGGTGGCGTTGAATTGGACACACACTGCGAAAATCACATAACAACATCACCAGACCGGCACTACAGTGGAATCCACCAGGGAATAGAAGCAGGGGCAGGCCCAGAAAAACATGGAAGAGATGTGTAGAGATGGGGCAGGCCTATAAAGAGACATGGAAGAGATGTGTAGAGATGGGGCAGGCCTATGGAGAGACATGGCAGAGATGTGTAGAGAGAAACGATAATGATCGGAAAAGCATGGAGTCAGCTTGGAAAATTTGCCCAGGACTGGAAGGAGTGGCATTTACATGCACTCACTACTTGTGCTTGGCCTATACCTGCCTATCTAAAAGGCATTAATGGTGGTGATTGTGGCTTGTTTGTCTGCCAATTAGACGCGCTGCTTTTTTACTAATTTTTTTCCATACCTAGGTCCATTTGAATTTTCAACAACATTTTTAAGAAAGCAGACACGATCGAGAGTAATGTTGAGTGAAGGGACACCAGTGGGTAGGCTGAGCGTCTGAATACAAAAATGAGTGCGGACATGGCTGTGTGCATGTGTGGGTTTACCTGGTCACTCACCCGAGTAGTTGTTTACCAGACTCCTGGTACCCTTCTTAATCACACTACATGTATTGTATTCGCTCTATTGAATTGACCCTGGTACTTGTAATATTGAAACTCTTTTCTGGAATTTTTACCCTTATTCACCCAGATTCATAAATAAAGCAAGACCATTTCTTATTTTCAAATATATCAATCAATTCGAGGATATTTGAATCCTATGTACAAATGTAACTACACGACCATATTATTTTTACCCCAGAATTTAAAACATTTGTTTTAAAATACATTCACGAACATATTTACAGCCTGTGTTAAAAATATTTATATTTTTATTCTAATATCATCATGAAATATATATTTTTTTCATTCTCTTTTCCTCCGATAATATGATAAGTAAAAAACATATCTTTAAATGTTTCTTTGGTGGCTGGTTGGTTGTTTGAATTTTAACGTCTCTTTTCAACTACAAGGTTATATCAGAGACGTCACTTGGACAATCGAATGCGTGCTGCCACACTGTGATGTACGGAGCGCTGCATACACCACACCCAGTCGCAGTATCCTGACATCGGGCCGACCAGACTTAGCACTAAATCCATAATGCCAGAAAGCAGGCGGATCAGCTACTAATACCAATTTAAAAGTCCTTGGTTTGACTTGGCCGGGGATCGAACCCGTTTCTCTCGATCTCTGAGCGAGTGTCTTTACCGCTAGGGCCACAGAGCCGGTCTTCTTTGGTGGCATTTAATAATACACTTTGTATAATATGTAAACTAAGTGTGTATTTATATAATTTTATGCTATCTACGCTGAATTTCCCCACGGGAATTAATAAAATTTATCTTATCATATCTTATCTTTTTTTCACTTATCGAAAATAACATGGTTCTTACGGCCGGGCAGAGGAAAATCGTTTAATTTAAAATACTGTGAAAGATCAGTGGGTGTAGAGCGCAAAAATAATTTAGGGTAAAACGGATTATCAAAATAGTTGGCCAAATGCACTTACAAAAGGTAAAAGAAATTTTTCGTGATAAGAATTATAATTGCGCAGTGTTGGCTCCATTGTCAAGGCTGGCTGGCGTCATAGCTGTTTGAACAAGAGCTTTGCGCCCGCAGCCTATAAAACGTTATGGCAAAGCAAAACAAGTAATTATGGGGTTTCAAACACTCCAAGACACCGCGAGATTGAAAAGGGTAAAAACAAAAACACGGAAAAGGGTGACAAGAAGAACGGAGAAATAGATCTAGAGACCACCTCTCTGGGCAAATGAAAATACAACCCGGTGGATGTACAAAACAGGAGAGGGATATGTACTGTCAAACTAGCAAACTAGTAGAAGAAGAAGAAGAAGAAGAAGAAGAAGAAGAAGAAGAAGAAGAAGAAGAAGAAGAAGAAGAAGAAGAAGAAGAAGAAGAAGAAGAAGAAGAAGAAGAAGAAAGGAGACGGTCAACAATAATATGAAGAACATTTTCATGATAACATTATACTAAGGATGTATTCCTAAAAAAAAAACCATCTTTTGTTATTCCGGTGATATAACGTTAACAATGAAATTCCCGCACTGCGCTTGTTTTCTGCTAAAAAAAAGTCACAATTGTACATGTCTGACCTCCAACCTCAACGGCCTTGAAACGGACAACAGACGGCGGGCCCTGACATTACATCGTAGTGGGTATTAGTACAGCGGTGGTGGTGGGAGTGGAAGAGAGGGTCAGTCTAAGGTCAGTCGGCTGAGGCTAGAAAAATCACCTGGAATGGACGGAACAAATTAAAGGTGCCGGGTTTTCCGTGGTTTGACTGGCTGGCTGCGAGGATTGCGGCCACTCGCATAGTCAGTGTGCCAACAACTGTGTAGTACATGCTGGACAACTAACACTGTTTCAACTCTCTGCTAAAAAGCTGACCGTAGAGCTTTAGAACCAGTAAGGTCTTCTCTCATCGTGTCCACTAGTTTTACTAATACTATTAGTCGCTGAAGCATAACCTTCCTGTTTACCGGTAAGTCCTTGATTTTTATACAGTGTAAATCTTCGTCCTTGGTGTAAAATTGAACTCCAAACATGTACTCACGCAGCGTGACAAGCTTCTTATCTTGATCTAGAGTAAGAATCTCGAGGTCTACATCTACATCTACACCCGTTGCAGGTCAAATACGGTTCTTAAACAATTCACAACCTAATCAAGTAGGTACTTTATTTTATCTTTAGTCAGATTAGGCCTTTATGAATATTTAGTCTTTATTTTCTATCACAGCTATATTTTTTCAAATAAATCCTTCTCTATCGTTATTCATTATAGGTTTTGTCTCTTCTGTTTTCTTTTAGCTGTCGTTTTTGCTTTGCAGTCTGCAACTTAAAGCCAACGAACAACAAATTTTAATGTATGGCTCACCATTAGCCTGCCATACAATCAACAATAGACTAAACTTTTACCTTGTTTTATTCATTTAGTGGTTTGATTGAGTGTATTAGTTCTGTTAAAGGCCTCTTTGGAGATAAAAGGCACGCATTTCGGCCTTCAATATGGAACAAGGAAAGGTTAAGCTCGCTCTCAGCCCTCAACGAACGATTTATCAATCTGTTTAAATGACCTGTATATTTTGGGCTTTGTTTCACGCTCACATTCAAAAGAATTGTTTCTACGTTTTATAATTATTTAGTTTCATGAGAATAATTTGTAGGGTATAAGATCTCACATACGAATTCAATCTATATAACCTATTTTTATAAACTGTTTTTGCTTGATAAAGGCAAAAGGCCTAATGTCACATGTGGCCGCTTTTATGTGGTCAACCCAATAGCCTCATCGGTAGGCTAGTGTGAGTCGGAGCGAGACAAAAAATCAATTCTCAACTCAATATCATTTTACCTTAGCGTGCTATTGCTAATCTCGCCAGGTGTTCAAAATGTTTAAAATCTTCATCAGAGAGGAGCTAATGGTTCCAGTAAAATACTTTGATAAAGAAGACCTTCAAGTCCACAGCATCCAACTCCTAGTTTAAAACTCCGTAATGGTCGAGTTTTTTACATCAGAGTTCTTGGCGTATACCTAAAACCGTACAGAAAAATTCCGGATCGAGTCAACATAAAATTGTAGAAATCAAGTGTCATAGAGGTCATCACAACCTCACGTTGATAGAATGAGTTTACACTTTACAGGGCTGCCTGGGGTATTCGGTGCTCGAATGTGCAGTGCATCGGTCAATAAGAATTTTTTAAAGATATGAATTTATCTTTCAAACTTGTAGATTTTGATGTGTATATAATTTTGTCGAGAATGCCCTGTATACATTTTTTTAAAGTTTAAAAGTTACGAGTAATTCCGCTCAGTCGATTGAGCTGAGTTCGGTAATGTTCGAAACAAGAAAAAAAATTGATAACATAATTTAATTTTATCACATGATCTCCGTCCAGTACAATTCACTCACTCTGTAACATGGCATCTAGGTCATGGCAGTGTCGCCTACGTTCACACATCATTTTGATACTTCCGTTTGGGTTTATATAGGTTTTTACTCTATTATTTAGACCTGCGTCCTTTAAAATTCTTTTTTAGTAGGGTCTTATCCGACTATGCCCCTCTATTGAATTTAAAAGTCAAGATATGCAGTTCAAGCCATATAGACTTCAAAGACTAAAAATTGTTTGTGAAAAGGCTGTTCTTTCATTCCACATTCTTGTTCCTTCGAACGTCTCTGTGGCCTAGCGGTAAGACCCTCGCCCAGAGATCGGGAGGTGCGTGGTTCGATCCCCGGCCGAGTCAAACCTTGGACTTTAAAATTGGTATTAACAGCTGATCCGCCCAGTGTCTGGCATTATGGATTTTGTGTTAAGTCTGGTCGGCCCGGTGTCAGGATGATGTTACTGGGTGTTGTGTACGCAAGCGCTCCTTACATCACTGTGTGGCAGCACGCTTTCAGTTGTCCCCCGCACCGTCTCTGTTATAACCTCGAAATTGACTGGAACATTAACAATTCAAACAACCAACCAGCCAAACTTGGTCCTTCAAAATACAAGTGAAACAGAAATAACAACTGTTAATTTCGCTTTCAAGTACAATTTATGACTTTCCACATCAAGGTCATTGTGGCTTATAAATTCTTTACTGACTAGCTAGCTTTATTTACTAAAGAATTGTACAGCCTACCGTATCAAAATATAAACAATGCAAATCAAAAAAACTTAGGCTTTGCAGGCAACATCCCCAAACCAGCTCAGCATGTTTATATGTGTCACCCCCAGAAAGTGCAGCTTGTATCATCAAAACAGTTCTATTTACCATTAGAATACAATACAACGCGAAGACTTGAGTGCTATGAGACAAAAAGCTATAACCTTTCAGTGTGCTGACCTGAATTTCTGTGTACTTTTAGAGTACCAGAAAAAGAATAAGAAAAGGGGCTGTAAAGGTGGAAAAAGAAAACGAAATCAAATCAAGAGACCATACCTAGATTACCAAGATCTAAAGAAAGGGGGATAAACCATTCAAATCTAATAAGTGCTTGTACACATCCGTTTCTGAAAATAATATACTTTAATGCCCAATCCTTTTTAAATGATAAAGCAAACGACATTCATGACCTTATTTTGGAAGCTGAAGCAGATAATGTGTTTTTGACTAAAGCATGGTTTCAACAAAACGGGGATGAAGCAAAAATAGCAGCCATGGTACCAGTTGGTTATACCTTCATCTCTGCACCTATATCAACCACAGACGGCGATGGAATGGCGCTCTTTCATAAAACAGCCATAAAAATCGTCAAAGAAGGCAAAACTAGACATAGAGACTCTTTTGAACAGTTAACAGTGGAAATTAAAACATCAAAATCGTATCTCACGTGTGTCTATGTCTACAGACTACATCCTAAAAGGAAACACGGAATAACATGGGACCAATTCTTTCATGATTTCCCTATGTTTCTTGAATTGTTAAACAAGGAGAACCACTTGTCTTGGACTTATGTCTGCATTTTGAAACTAATATTGCACCGTACGCCCAAAGCTTGAAAACTCTTCTAAAGGAACACAATCTCCACCAACTTGTTAACGAATACACACATAGTAAAAACCATATGTTTGACTTATTATTAGTCAGAGAACTCCAACATGAAATTCATAGTCTTTCCATAGAGTATAAATATATCCAGATCATTTCGTTGTGTCTTTCTCTCTGAAGTTAAGTGTACCACCGGGTGCGAAACAAAGTTAAATCAAGACATTTAAAATCTATTGACATTGACATCTTTGCGTCGGATATTGACACTTCTCTAAAAAAAATTGAGCACATGACATATATGGCTCTGAAATAAAACATTGGAGACGATTAGGTATAAGCATGCCACGGAGAGAGAGACCAGTGCCAAACCGTGCAAGCCAACACCATAGATTACACCAGCAGTGAAAGCAGCAAAGCAGAAGCAGCGCCAGGCAGAGCGTCAGTGGAGAAAGTTGGGGACCCAAGTACACAGAGACGTTTACATCCACCACAGGAAGAACACAAAAAGTATTGTTGTTGCCGAAAAAAGACAAATTTTAAACGTAAAAGTGTTAAACAGTGGCTCTAGCAGGGTATTTTAACCTACCAGTTATTTAGCAAAGAGGAAAAAGCCACCCTTTCAGATTTGTACCGCGTGATAAACTTTGTGAAAACTTGATGTCATTTTTTTTTTGTTGATAAGATTGATACAATCATTTCAAGCCTATGTCAATAGTTTAGAAATTGCACCATGTGAAGAATTCTATGGTCAATTTGTACCCGAGTTTAAACTAGTGAACGAGTCGCAGGTTTAAAGAAAAAGTCTAAAAAGTTAAGGAGGCGAATTGGCATGAGTATTTTGTTAAAAAATGATAGCAATAAAACACGTTCTGTTGCAGAGAAGGCGGACATTTTAAATAACCTTTTTGCAGATGTGTTTATCCAGGAGAGAGTGTTGAATATTCCTAGTTTGAAATACTATAGTAATGGCCAATATTTGAATGCCATTGTGATTACCAGGGAAGCTACACTACAAAGGTTAAGAAATTTAGATGTCAAAAGTCTATGGGACTTGATCTACTACATCCTAGGCTTTTAAAAGCGTTTTCATATGCATTAGTATAATTGTAATATGTTATCTTCAATAAGTCCATACCAAACGGACTAATTCTTAATGATCGAAGGTTGGCAAATGTAACTACATCTTTTAAAAGGAAATAATATTTTGTAATTTTGTATCGAACATATATTTATAGAAGTTTTAATAGTTTGTAAATTTTACTAACAGAGTAACTGGGGGTTGGGGAGAGAAAGGAAAATAAACGTGTATAATTTATACAAAGATTTCAAGAAAATAGATAAGAGTCTGAGAGAGAATCAGAGTCGACACAGAGGGGACGAAAGAGACAGAAAGAGAGAAAAGATGGCGCATAGTTCGGGTTAAAACGAAAAGTCAGTGATGCGTCAAATAATATGGACTAACATTTATTAGAGGAAAAAAAACAGTATGTAAAAATTACTGAAAATTAGAAAAGGAAGGGGTGGAAGAGAGGACATTTTATATTTTACGTAGACTGTTTATAACGTATTAAGAGTTTGACAGGGAGGAAAGGAAAGGGGGAATGGGAAAGAAAGAGAGAAGGGGGGGGGGTAAAGGGGTCTAAATATTTTTCAGATAAGGCCTACATTTTTTCTATAATCATCCGCAGATTAAAAATCTGGTCTCTAGTTCCTCTATTTCTTCGGAAACCAGCTTGCGTTTGGCTTACTTCTTCCTCTATCTTTTTCTCCAGCCTTTTCATGATAATCTTAAGTAGTATTTTGCTTGCATGGCTGATGAACGCTATGGTTCTGTAATTAGAACATTGTTGTAAGTCTCCTTTTTGGTATTGGAACGAATACTGACTTTACCCATTCGTCAGGCCACTTTTCTTCAGTCCATATTTTTTACATAGTTTACAGATTTTTAATCTGCGGATGATCATAGAAAAATGCAGGGAATCTAATACCGAGCTCCATCTAGGATTTATTGATTACACCAAAGCCTTTGACTGTGTGAGCCACCATAAAATGATTGAGACACTTAAAAAATACAACTGCCACTTCAAAATTATCAACTTGATCAAAAACTTATACCAGAACCAAGTGGCAGCTGTACGCATGGAAAATGGAAACACCGAATGGTTCCAAGTTAAAAGGGGAGTTAGACAGGGCTGTATTCTTTCACCGGCTCTTTTCAGCCTCTACACAGAATCCATCATGAGGGATGTAGAGGCAGAAGACACCGAAGACAAGTATTCGGCGATAAAACTAAATGGAAATCCCATCACGGAGCTACGCTACGCAGACGATACAGCATTGCTGTCCAAGACCACTGAGGGACTAAATGAACTAATGCAGAACGTAAAGAAATTTAGCCAGAATAAAAATCTCCTCCTGAATGCCAAGAAAACAAAGGTAATGGATTTAGACAAAAGCCTCAAGTACTTTAATAGACAACGAGGCACTGGAAAATGTCACTCACTTTAACTATCTATACTTTATCTATCTCAAACATTGAGGCTGATGGAAGGATAAGTCCAGACATAAGAAAGAGATTGGCTATTGCAACCTCTAAACTAAAAT
>BMAT01001072.1:5497-25093 GCA_019649035.1 Elysia marginata | reverse complement strand
TATATATTTAAAAGTAATTGTGCATTAACACGATAATAAAGTGCTCAATATTGAAGCATGTTATTAATTATGATCTACCTTCCCATGTCAAGAGCCTAGACACAGTGTTTCTTGGATGACAACGCTCAACCACCGTAAGGAACTCTTCACCTTTTGTGTACACAAGAAACGTCACCTCCTGAGTAACTTTACGGCACTTCCCATATGACGCCTACTGAGGAATGGAGTCATCCAAGAAACACTGTGTCTAGGCTCTTGACATGGGAAGGTAGATCATAATTAATATATATATATATATATATATATATATTTATTTTTAGGGAGGGGGAGTAATTATTTTCTCCAAATGATTGTAGTTATCAGAAAACATGACTTGTTCAGATAAATATCATGTTGATAAATAACCAGTCGGATAATCTCAAATAATCACAAACACTATCATATTATTTACTTAAGGTCACGACTACTGAATATTGATTTGGAAACTTGTCTCTCTGCCCTAATCTCTCAATCAAAAAGCCCCATATGCTGGTGCAAAGATCCTGGCCTCAGTGCCCAGTCGATGGAAGTTGAACATCAGCTACACCCACTCGTTTGGTATCACAGAAAAATACTTTGTCCACCTGGAGCAACCTCTTACAATGAACATCCCCAGGCTAGCCCTGATGGCGTTTGGTGGCAGAGCAGTTGCCGACTGTTTAATCACACACCCTGGAGAATCGGTAAAACCTGTACATAGTTACAGCTCATAGGTCTATGGCAGTGTGTTTTAGTGCCAAATACATAATTACAGGTACTGATTCTATGTTATAGCGCTAAGTACATTATTGCAGGTCCTAGGACCATAGCGCTAAGTACATAGTTACAGGTCCTTAGACTATGTTATATCACTAAGTACACGATTGCAGGTACTAGACCTACATACATGTTGTTACGAGCTCTATGTCTATATTGTAGCATTAAGTACATGGTAACAGGTTCTGGGTTTCAATATAATAGCGCTAAGTAAATAGTTACAGGTCCCTAGGTCTGTATTATAACCCAAAGTACATAGGTTCAGGTCATGTCTATATTGTGGCTTACTGATTCCTTTAGCTTATTATAGCGTTCAGCTTGTAGATTTATTAGCTGCATAACCAAGTGCTTAAATGGAAAGTAAAACAAACAAGCTTTATTTCTTATTTAATAATTTGAAATTACAATTTCTATTTTAATATACGAGGTACTTGAAAAAACATGAGGGAAACAGCTTTGTTTAACTTTGAGGCAAAATGTTAATATAAATCCAAAGATAGGCCTATGTCTCTTGAGCAATGTAAGTGAGTTGAATATTGAAAATCATATTTTGAGACATTAGGTTTCTTTTTTTAAGAGACGCCCTTTAAATGAACGAAAGTGCTTGTATCCTTCTGCACAATATTTTGCGATTTCATGAAATTGTGTTTTTTGGAAGCTCATAAAATGCATTTTTCAATAAGCAATGCCTAAAAATGTGAAAATTTTTACATTTAACTCATTTGGACTGGGATTACTAGACATATGTAGAGACAAAAAAGAAGAATGCTACATTCGGCCATCTCCAAGTCATGTTTTTCTTAAAACTGATTTGCAGACTACATAACTGTGATTAGAAAACCCAGTTATTTAAAAAAAAACTTTTTTTCGCTTGTTCATAACTAGCAAAATTATTAAACCACAAATGTCTTTCACTACTTTTACAAAACATTAAGACTACTATCTGATAAAGCTTGCTGAAACATTAAATAATAACTGTGATATATTGGCAAATTTGATATCATTCTAGAATGTTTCCCGTCAATAGTACTTATATTCTAAAGGATTTTCCCCTTTCCTTCTTCTACACTGAAAACAAACAGATGGACATCTTGGTGATTGACAAGGCAACAGGGAAGCGGTCTCCTATCACATACAAAGCACCACCCGGTTTTGTCTTCCATTTCATCAACTGCTACGAGGATTCAGACCATGTTGTGTGTGACATATGCTTCTTTCCAGATGGTGCTGACACTGTCAAGACTAAATACCTTGATTATTTAGCAAAGAACTTCACTAAAAACTTTTCTTGTGCCGAGCACGTTGAGTTTGCCAGATTTGTTCTGCCTTTGAAGCTTTTTGAAGTAAGTAAAATGAAACTTACTACTACCTTAATCTATGATGATAGCGTTTTATAACAATAATAACAATAATAATAATACTAATAATATATACACTTATATAACGCCAAATCTTAAACAATAAAAGCTCTAGACACTTTCTATCAAGGCATAAAAGTAAGTAAATTTAAGCACTAATGGATAAGCCAACACGCACACTATGTACATCAAATATCTCTTTAGAACTTGGTGAAAAAAATGCATTCTTGTATTAAAAGTTGTTATTTGTTAACATAAATTTAGATAAGATAATGATTGTCGTTGCAAATTCGGGTTCTGATTCAAAATCGATTAAAAGTAAAGTATTTGAGGATCACAGATCTTCAAAATGATTTTGTTTAGATTTGTTTTGAAAGAGTTAAAACGTGCTAAAACTTATACAAATTCAAACATCAATGTTCATTTCTCTCATAAATACAGCAACGGTAAATGCTGAAGTTATACAAATTTACGTATCTCTCAAACGTAGGCCTAAAATGTCCTTCAGGCGTTCAACTCGTAAAAAAGAGAGTTTTAAGGCGCTTTTAAAACACCCAGATAGCTAGTCTCTCGCAGGTCCTGTGGTAAGTTATTTCATGTCAGAGGGCCAAAATGACCCAAAGACCTCTCACCTTACCTGCGCTTTACATAGGTGCACCACACAGCGAGTAGTGTTAAAGGAGCATCTGAGCGTCCTTGCCGACTTAGCTTTATGTAAGAGATTCTAAACGTAGAATAGGGCTGAGCCTTTATGTTGAACCAATGTTAGCGAGACAGATCATTACGTGTCATGGCTTTTTTTATATATCTATCTATCTTCTTCTTCTTCTTCTTCTTCTTCTTCTACTCCTCCTCCTTCTTTTAGTTGTTGTTGTTGTTGTTCTTCTTCTTCTTCGTCGTCGTTGTCTTTCAGCTCCCCGCAAAGCACAGGCCGCCAACAAAGGTCCTCGACACCATCCTATCTTGTGCTATCTTTTCCAGTTCTTTCCATGTCTTCTCTGCAGATGCCATGTCTGCCTCTGTTTCTCTCCCCCTCGTCATTCTTGGCATCCCTCTGCCTCTCCGACCCTGTGGATTCCATACCAAGCTATGTCTTGTAATGCACTGCCCTGGTTTCGTTAAACTTTGCCCAATCCATCTCCACTTTCTTTTCCTTATCTTCACCTCCATTGGTTGTTGCTGTCTTCTTTCCCACAAGTCAGTACTATTGATAAAATCTGGCCAGTATATGCTGGTGATACGTCTCATACATCTTTTGCTAAAAGACTGTAGTTTCTGAAGTTTTGTCTTGATGGTTCGCCATGTCTCTGCTCCGTAGAATAGTACTGCCCTCACACTTAAGTTGAAGTTTTTTATCTTTGTCCTTTCCTTAGTGATCTTGCTGGGCCATATCTTCTTTAGCCCTAAGAAGGCTTGACGGGCTTTCTGTATCCGTTACTTTGCGTCTTCCTCTACTCCTCACTCTTTGTTGATTGTACTTCTGGGGTAAGTGAAACTGTCAACATCCTCTAATTCCTCATTCTATACCGTGACTGGTCTGTTGTTGTTTTTCTTAATCTTAAGTTCTTGTGTTTTTGAGGTTGAGTAGCAGTTTTCTCTTGTATTTGTTGGTGGTTGTGGGAGAGCAACGCAATATCATCAGCAAAATCCAAGTCATCGAGTCGACTTGTTAGTGTCTATTGCATTCCTTGTTTATTCCCCCCCCCCCCTGTAGATCTTCTCATAATATAGTCAACAGCCAGCAGTAAAAATGGTGATAAGAGGCAGCTCTGCCTAACCACAGTCTTAATATCGAAGGGATATGTTAACTCTCCTGCATGAATGACCCTTGCTGTTGTGCCGTCATACATTTCGCTTATTACTATATTATTATGTCTGTTAACTTCTGCGGAACTCCAAAATGTTTTTGTTATCTATACCATTTCAATATTCTCAATAGCAAGTAAATGAAATGTTACACATTATTTTTTTATGAAAATACTCAAATATCTTTTGTTTCTTTTTTTTTTCAAAACTTTGGCGTGACAAGGCGAAAGAAGGCCAAAACCTGGTCACCTTGCCCTACACGTCAGCCACTGCAGTTCTGGAAGGGGGCAAGAAGGATGTTGTGTGTGTTACTCCAGAAACAATAAAAGGTGAGGACGAGAGGAGTGGAATTGACATTTACGAAAGCCTTCATGTGACATGATGGATATTTTTGGTTCAAACGATGATGATGATGATGATGATGATGATGATGATGATGATGATAATGATGATGACGTTGATGATGATGATAATGATGATGATGATGATGAGGATGAAGATAAAGATGATGATGATGATAATGATGATGATGATGATGATGATGATGATGATGATGATGATGTTGATGGTATGAAATTAGGAATGCTCATAGTATATTGAATAGCCTCTTTATTTTACTACCGGTACCTCTCATATGCAAAGTTAAGTTTTTCTGCTTCTAAGTTTTTCTTTTTTTAAAGGTTTTTCTTAAAATCCTTTCACTTCTTTCCCTTTGTTCTCATGATGTCTTTGTGTTCCAGATAGCCCAGTTTTAGAGCTTCCACGCATTAACTATGACTATAATGGAGTAAAGTACAGGTATTGCTATGGATCAACAGCATTTGCTCAGGATAAAAAACAGGTATGCATAATAGCCAAACTGTATTTAATTCTCCTGAATACTGAGTATGACAGGGTTTACTACTCTTTCTGTTTGTCTTACTCCACGCTTACTTCCGTCCGTTCTTTATAGCTGTCATTGTTATACACTTTACAATAATTTTTACGACTACTATCATTTCTATCGATCTTTTTTAAACTGTAGTAATACTATGTTGTTACTACTTTAATGATTAGTCCTCATTTCGAATATATTTATTATAGTAATTAAACAACAACAACAACAACAACATCTATTACTACTACTACTACTACTACTACTACTACTACTACTACTGCTGCTGCTGCTGCTGCTGCTATTACTACTATTTCTACAAGTACTGCTATTACTATTATTGTTTTTTTTTGCTGTTGCCACAACAACAACAACAACAACAACAACAACTACTACTACTACTACTACTACTACTACTACTACTACTACTACTACTACTACTACTTCTGCTACATTAGGACGAGAAGAATTCATCCATGGTGATGTAATTGTCGTAGACTATTTCACCGTAACCACAAATAGACAAAGATGTAGGCATGCTCACCAATTTTCTTGAAAAATACAAACCAGTCGCAATCAGCGCTGAACAAGCTATGTAATATTCAGTATCACATAGAACACAAAGTGGGTTGGTTTTACGTAAAAAAAGTAATTAAAACGGGCAACGTTGCGCTATAAACTCGTGCAATATCTATTTCCATAGTTGACATGGCATCATCAAATCTGGAGAGAATTCCCCCTAGTATGTAAACTCACTGCTCTCCCAGCCACATGCAGCCATTACGTCACACCCGAGATAAATTGTTCAAAATATCAGAAATGTTGAATGCCGGCGACAAAATAGTGCAAAAGAAAAAAAAAACTTGTTATGAAGCAATGTGCGTCACTGCGTTCTTTAAGGCAGAAGCGAACAAGGTGGTCAAAAGACGAGACTGTTGTGACCCGACCAAAATAAATCTGCAAGACAAACCTCGCTGTGTTCGACCCGTCATTAAGACAGATGCTCAGAAGAAGGTGAACGTGGATCATCTATTCGGTAAAAACCGGCATATAAAAAGCGAGACATTGCTGAAATCATTTGAATTTCTTGAGAACGGGAGCATTCGTACATCGCTCATGAGACAATGATGTCATTCTTTGTCGTGCCAACGCTCGTTCACACACCAAGTAATAAACTCAAGATTCCTGGTTCAATTCAGGTTCTTTTAAATTCTACCCATCCTCCTTACAGTCCAGACTTGGCTTTATGTGACTCTTTCTTCAAAGTGAAAGAACAATTAAATATTTATACCGATGCGTTAATGGTGCCAAGGAAAACTAGATAAATTTTCCGCTGAGGCGTGTGAACAACCTGTGTTGACAAAGCCGGTGGCTGCTAGGAAAAATAAAGTTAGGTTAGTGCAGCAGACACCCATAGCTTTCATTTTTCAATTTTTATTAAGGAATCATTAGTTTGGAAACTGTGGCGAAAGAGGCAAGCCCTTTCAGTCAGGCCTCGTACTTTGCATTGTGTCAAGTAAATCGCTAGTAGCATCAAGCTTATGTTACTGATGCCAGGGGTGTCAATGATCAACGCCAACTAATATCAAATGTTATACTTCTAAATGTAATGGTCCGTTGAGAGTGTATTTGTTAGGTTTTCGTTATTTATGAACTTTTACTTGTGCCACTGCCAATATTTATAAATAAGGCAAAAAGTATGAAAAAAAAGAAAAAGCCAGTTCGCTAAGAATTACATATTCCGTATTCTAGCTATCGAAGTTTGACCTGCAAGAAAAACGCGTGTTGACCTTCGATGTTGGTGAGAACTTAACTCCTGGGGAGCCTGTCTTTATACCAAGACCAGGAGCCACGGAGGAAGATGACGGTGAGTACACATGTGACGTAATATTTATGAATGGCTAGAGAAACGAATGAATGATTGTTTATAGAAGAAGAAGAAAAAATAAGAAGAAGAAGAAGAAGAAGAAGAAGAAGAAGAAGAAGAAGAAGAAGAAGAGGAAGAAGAAGAAGAAGAAGAAGAAGAAGAAGAAGCAGAAGAAGAAGAAGAAGAAGAAGAAGAAGAAGAAGTAGAAGAAAAAAAGAAGAAGAAGAAAAAGAAAAAGAAACAACAACAACATTGCTGTTAGACATTTTCCACGTGTCTGTCATACGGTGTCA
This sequence comes from Elysia marginata, assembly GCA_019649035.1. Lineage (NCBI taxonomy): Eukaryota > Metazoa > Mollusca > Gastropoda > Plakobranchidae > Elysia > Elysia marginata. The sequence goes on along the minus strand of BMAT01001072.1, from coordinate 18,100 downwards.
ACGTCTTTCTATTATCACGTTCTTTGGTCTTTGAGATGGTGTCAAATAATCTTGTAGCAGGTAATCAGTAAAAGCCTCTCATCTTGAGCTTGTATGGCTTGACTTTAATTTGGACCACTTTCTGCTATTTTATCTGATAATATGAAGGTCATTGACTATTATAACTTCCGTGTCCAAAGTTCGCAGTCACTTTAAAGATGACGGTTCAATCTCTTATCAACCGCATACAATTGACTATCGTCTGACGGCAAATATAGCGTGCGCTGTTGTGTTTCCGTCTGTTTAAAATAGGCTAAAAACCTGTATACAATTTGGCTCCTCAGGAGTACTTGAAACGAATGCGGTATTAAAGTGCACTGCAGTTGGGTCAGCGGTTCTTATTAGCAAGTAATTTATAGAGCTTGATGATGACTGATTATAATATTTTTATTCGACCTAACCTTGGGCATGCTTTGATCATTTTCACTGCAATGGGTGGATAGTATTTTCGCAACGCTTTCTCACAAGAGAAATACACAAATTTAAAAGGTTTGCAATTAGAACTTAAACTTAAAAAAATAAATATGGTTATAGTCTTCCACCGCCGAAGGCAGCCTCATAACTTTACATATTTACCCCAGCAGGCATATACACACCAGAGCAAATTCAACTCATATTTCAAAGCATTACTGTATAGCTGCCTGTGAGGCGCTTAAATACTAACATTCCACAAATTTCAAGCACTGCCTTTAGCCAGTACTCATTTTACAAGTAGGTAGAGTGGGGAAAGTGCGTATAAACTGCTTTCTTAAGGCAGTTACAACGTGCGTCGGGGTTGGAAATTGAACCCGCGACCGCCAGATCACAAATCCGACGCGTTAACCACTGAGCCACGCGGCTCCTATTGAGACATTTCTTTGGACTGCTGAATATGACTTCAACAAAAAAATGTTCCTGAAAGTAGGCAACGTCTGATAGTAAAGTAAAAAGGAATCGGGCACTGCCAAAGATGTCGATTAACGTAGAGGTCGGAATATACAAGCCAGTTCTTCTCAATCTCTTTCAACTTTCCTTTCATCATCTTTGGAGGAGGGAAAGGAACATATCCCCTTAACAAAAAGATAGCCGCCTTGATATTCCGCAGATATTTACTAGAGTGGGATTGGAATAGCAACGACGAGACTTTGTTTGAAAGTGTCTTGATTTGAAGAGTTGTTTATGCGAACTGCAATTACCGTCGCGTCCAGATATTTCTAGTCAAGTAAATTCCAGTACCCCGGTACTTATTTAATTTGGGCTAAGCTTAAATAACCTTATTTTTTATTATCTTATATTATGCGTACTAAAAGATAGAATATTGCATGATTCGAAGTTAATTTTTTTCATTGGTTTTTGAAATATCAGGACTAGCCTGCAGTACCTTTTCCCAGGTCATGTTCAACGAGTCCGTGCTAACTGTACTGTATGTGTGATGGAATGTTTCCCCACTAATATTACCGTGTTGATGTTTCTGTTTTGTGTGACAGGCGTGATTCTCGCCACGCTGGTAGCTGAAAGCAATGATGTGCAATCAGCTCTGGTCATCCTGGACGCTGAAACTTTCAAGGAGGTGGCTCGGGCTAGCGTGCCACAGGATGTCAAAATGAGCTTCACCTTCCATGGAACTTTCACGAACAGAACCTTTAATAATAACCTCTGTGTGAATGGAATGAATGGGAATGGGCACCATTAGGGGCAAGCTAGCTACCTAATTATTGTGTTAGCTTAAAAATTGACCTCGATTTCCTGTAAAATATGAATACACGCTTCAGTGAGTCAGTACATGGTGAATATGAAATTGTTTAGTACGCATAAGGTTACCTCTATTTGTACATTCTAATATGATTTCCCATTAAAGATATTCATAACAATGACTCTGTTTTGAATGAATACAAGGAGTGGCTCTGTTTTGAATGAATACAAGGAGTGGCTCTGTTTAGAATGAATACAAGTAGATGCTTCATTTTGACTGATTCTAATTAAACCAGGGTAACCAAGAAACCAAGATAATATAACTTATGACGAATGTTCATATCTTTTTGTTCTGTGTAACATTAGAATCAACGCTGAGAGGTGCAATACTTCTATATTTTTCTGTTTTTGATACTCTTATTATGTTGATGGGTTCCATTGGCTTAATAAAAGAAGCCCCACTTCAATAATGACTGCTCTACTTTTGACACATGGATCCTCTGTAAGTTCATAACTTTGTTTCATTTGTTGTGGCTTTTGTTGGATGAAATGTTAAACTTGTTAAAAAGTGTTATTTGCCCGACAATAAAACTGGAGAAGATGTACAGGTCACTGTATTGAATGCTGTACTGCAATAAGAAAATTTTAACTTTCATACAGATCTTGTTTTGTCATTCTTGGCCTCCATTGCATCTATTTAATAAAACCCTCAAAGATTTATGTTTGTCTTATGCCTAACTCAGGTTTCCATAGGTGTTTAATATTTGAAAAAGTTCACCTTGTGTATGTGTATAAATAATACAAGTCTATCTCGGAACACGCCTTTGTTTAAAAGGATGTTGGAAATTAATGCAGTTGTGCATGCAACAACATTTTATATAACATTTAAACACTAAGAAAACACTCGTGTCTTTAATGAAAACGTGAGGATGAACAATGGTTTTTTTTCCTTGTGTTTTTAAGATCTCTTTTTATAAGTTTTTTCATGCCGCACTATGCACCACAACATACCATTGCAATACATGTACTCTTGTTTCCAAATGTTATAACAAGCTCTTCAAATTTCTTGAAGTATCTCATTTTATAGGGCCAACTATTCAGACTCATCTTGATCCATAATAATTTATAGGAAAGAGCAAAATATTGGAAAGTTTTATAACGGTACTTTTAAGTGGGCGGTAAAAACCTATAGTGCACAATGTACCGTTGTTGTATTGATTGTTATGACCATAGAGCCGGTTGTGTTTTGAATAAAATAATCAAATTCATTCCTTCAATGAGCTGGCATCATTATTATAATTTATAATGGCATTGATGAACATTTTTGTTTTTAGCCTATATAACTTGAAGATGTTGAATGTTATATTAAAAACCAACCTACCCTTTCAGCTTTTGTTTTTTTTTCTTGTATCTTGAGTTTTGTTTCTTTTTGTTTGAGTTTGGTGCCAGTTTGATAATTCTGTGTTACAATCTATAGACTAGCTTTTGATTTTGTGTCATATTACTCCCCTGTACACTTCTAAATGCTTGTGTATGTATATATATATATATATATATATTATATCTTATCTGTGGACTTTCACGGGCAAGAATTAAACCTATACCTTTCAGATATGTTTTTAAAGATCATCTAAATTTTTATAATTTAAGATATTGAGCAGAGTGTTCTTCGTTTCATTTCAGGTTCTGAGCCCATGAACTGCAAATTTTTTCTTTCCTATTACTAGTATTAGTTTCGAGAAACTGGACATACAGGCGTACCAAAAATGTACAAAGGAGAAACGTTACTTTTGGCACAACCAAATTAAGTCGGAGGAAAAATGTTGAGCTTGATCAGGCTCTGAGCATATGGGACATGTTTTCTATGCTTTCGAAAGAAGCCTTGCAACGCTAAATCTAACATACCATTCCCCTAAAATCTGTTTGAAGTGTCTCTTATATAAAAGGCGTTCGGTTGGACTCCAATCACTATCCCCTCCGTAACCAAAGAAACGATTTAGATGCGGTTTTCACTGAAGTTCATGAAAAAAATTACTCTGTGTTTTGGTTTGGTGTAGGCTCATGTAAATTTTCCGCAGCCATGAGAACTCTCGGTCTAAAGTTGTTTGGTTCGTAATCCTCGTCGGTCACTCTTTTCATTTCTACCGCAACTATGAGAACTCTCGGTCTAAATTTATTTGTTTCGTAATTCTCACGAGTTACTCTTTTCATTTCTTCTTTAGAATCTTCATCTTCTAGATCTAGAAGTAGAAATCACAGAAGCCCGCAATCACTCGCCGCTACACTCTCGCCTTTTCTCATCAAAATGCCTAAGAGAAGTAAAGCGATGTCGTCTCACTGCTTAGCTATAACACCGAGGCAGATGATCGCAGAATGATCTCAGTCAACATGGGCAGTGTAGGACCTTTCGAATGGGATTGATGACTCTCATATAAGGATCGCTTTTTAAGCAAAAATTCTCAATCAATCGGATGCCACGTTTTCAGCTTTACCTAAAATAATTCCACTATCTTTGTTGAAAACCACGAAATTCGCGGGCATGTCACTAGTTAAATATAAAACTAAAGCCAGGATGTTGATTTGAATGACCTAAAAATATCATTCGGTTTTTAGTGCTTGTTTCTATGTTCATAGTTGTCCAGAGCCCGCCTGAAATAGATAAACCCGCTTGTACAAAAACCTTAAGTCTCGCGACTAAAAAAATAATTGAAGTACATGTACATATCTGTTTGAAAATCGGTTTAAACGGCTTGTAGCTGCTATGCAGTACTGGTTCAAAACTTTATACACCTCATAGGCAATATCTATTGTTAATTGTTGCTTTTTTTGTTTATTTGTTTGAAAGCTGAAAACGTTTTCTCTTGCAAAATCTAGGATAGCAGAATTTTGTGCGGCTTTTGCAAAATGATACTTCAAAGGCGATAATGCAAACCATTTCGTAAACTATATTTATCTAAAATAAAAAAAAAATTGTTTTGTGTTTAGGGAGAGGAGGAAGTTAAAATGACCAAAAAAATTCAGAAAGTTATATATGTGAATATCAATAAAATAAAGATAGGAATTCGAAGAGAAAAATGTAGACAATATAACCTTTATTAACTAAAATAAAATTAAAAAAGAACATGCAGAGTTCAATTCAAGGGAGAGAGTAGGAAGTGTCATAAAGGAGAAATAGAAAGAGAGAAAAGGTGGAGAAACGTGGAGGAATAGATAGAACAACAAAGAGAGAGGAGGGAAAATAGACTAGGTATGTGAAAGAAGGAATATAAACTGGAGATGTAAAAAATAACTTTGGGAAAGAATGTAAAGGGTAATGAAACAGAGAGGGAGAAGGACGTGGGCGAAATAAAGCTAGATAGAGAGAGAGGTGAAATGACGGAACAGAATGATATTATAAAGTTAGGGTAAATTGCTTCCCCATGCTATGTTGCAATGGCCTTGGGAAAGCAATTTACCTTAACTTTCCCCAGTTCACCACCTGCAATATAGATAAAATGCTTGAATTTCTGATTTTCGCCTTAAACACATCTGCGCGTGGGATAAAAAATGGCATTCAAATGTACTGGTCTGCTGGTGCATTAGTGCCTTTGCTCCTGTGGCGACACAATCACGACGAGTGACGAAGCCAAATTTCCCAAAAGGGAGTATAAAAGGTAAGAAGATAAAATGATAAAATTTTATCTTGTGTATATATGTGGGGAGGACGAAGGTGGGGAAAGGAGGCTTTAGGTTGGAAGTAGATCTAGACCTACATTTTAAAATTTAGTTATAAACAAGAATTTTGTTTTATCGACAGGGATACTATGCAAACGAAGCATAGAGAGAGGTGAGTAATCAACCGGAAGATGAACTTAAAATAAAACTACAAGACAAACCTGAGGAGTGTGACCGGTGATGTTTTTTTTTTTTAAAAAAAGTACAAAGAAAAAAATATGTGCATAGACCTAGACACTTGGATGAGAGAAATGAGGTGAAAAATATAGCAAAAAGATAGACAGAGCAACGAAGGTGAGATAGAGTTAGAAGAGAGAGGAACGAATCAGATAGGCAAAGGTAGAGAGTTTGAGGGGAATAGTTAGAAAAAAGTAAAAAGAAACGGATATGAAAAGCCAAAGGGGTGCGGGTTGAAAAAAGCGATGAGATAGTGATAAAGGTTGAAATGGATAGAGCAGAGAGAAAAAGAGAGATAAGGTGGAAAAAGATTGATGGAAGTAAAGAGAGAATGATGGAACGGATGGGCCGCCAATATAAAGCTTGACGCTTGATTGCGAGGTAGTTTTATCGTTTTTAGACTTAAAAGCAGTGTCTCCACTATCTACATAATCACCCCAATATTAACGAGCACTTATTTAAATTTATTTTCCAAGTGTAAATAATGAAAGCGGAGTTTTTCAAGTCACACAAAGATTATACATACATGACATCAAGAACAGTTTGGCAAGAAGTACATGTATTTTTCTTCTTTGTTTGTATGTTTGGTTTTTGTTTTAATTGTTTTTGTGGTATGTTTGCATAACAGACAAAGCTATTACAGTGACCATAAACCCATCATTCTTGTTTAATTGCCCTCATTAATTCTTCATGTTTACCCAACGCACCACAACTCAACAAGTACAGTAAATCCAACTGCGCCGTTTGTTCTGGTGCAAGGGAGGCAATCAAATTTTTTCCTCTGATTTATTTTCTCCAGTACATAAACTTTTGGGGCTTACTGAAGAACTAATGACAACCTTCAATTCTTTGATAGCTGTAAAGATAGCATTTTCAGGCTTCTCCAGACCTGCATGTGATCTCAAACCTTTTTTGACCGAGGATCTAGCAACATCAATTTGCCACGATTGAGGTTCATAATTTATCTTCGAACCGTAGGTGCATAGGTGTTTATATTGTATAATATTTCTCTGAAACTGAAACGTACTGGGATTTCAACAACATATCAAGAGCGCACAAGAAATTTAAAATATTGAAACGCAGTGAATGAATTGCTTCAAGAAAGCGTTGGTGGTCACCAATTCTGGCCGTTACGAAAAGTAAGCTTGTAAAAATGTACCCGTACATGTATACGATTATAAAAAGCATGACCACTAGATCAACACTAGATTTTTTTACAACTCGAACTTTGTACCGAACTCTCTGCACCATAAGTTGTTTTCTTTTCTGGGGAAATGGATAAAGCAGAGAGATAGTGTGGAGAAAGGCAGTTAGACATAAAGAGAGGATGGTTAAAACTGCTAAAAATGGCAATAGACAGGTACTCCAAGAAATGTTATGTACATATCGGAAAGACAAGATGTGAGTGGAAGAGTTAATAGGTCACTGGGTATTGTCTGGAAAGCTCAAGCAGCAGGTACTTGTAATGAAAAATTATTTGTAGCATATATGTCAAATCAAGATTGATATACATGAATCTATCTGAGTTGAAGGATTTAAGAAAAGATCAGTACAAAGTATATTTGGATGTCTGTACCTGCTTTAAACCTGCCCCATTTACACGTTTACTTGTTTTAAAAAAAATGAAAGACAATGGCTAGCTTTGTTGACAGGCTTTAGTGTACCCATTAAAAGTAATGCTCATTATCATACCTACTTCGTAAAGAAAATAACGTGATAAGTGTTCAGAAAATGTTGTTCAGAATGAAGTTCATTTATAATTTGAATGTAGGAAAACTTAGAAATCTCTATATTCATCTGAAATTGTCTGTCCATAATTACAAGCAACTAATCAATACTTGTAATTTTGACATCGTTTATGGCTTCATGCTGCTGCTAAATCTGTTGTATTCAAAGACGCTCTATAAATAGATATTGAAATGTTATTATGATAAAATCTGTCACGTATTGCACATTGATCTATATGTACTAATCCTTTGTTCGCAACCTTTATTTGTAATTAAAATAGGCTACAGGCCTTGAACACATGAATAAAATATTATTTAAAGTATTTTTATTCCTAGTCACATGCTTCAAATGTACGCCAGATAGGATTACTACTATTGTGATGGGGGCCAAAGCCGTTTTATACTGAACAGAAATACAGATTTTAAATCTGGTCTAAATGCACTTGTCTAGAATCAGCAGGTGAATGCCAAATATAAAACTTACTGTCAGTGCTGAAGTAAATTTAGACCTAGACAATGTCCCTGCAATGTATTCCGGCATTGTGCCTTTTTGTGATCTGGTAAACGCATTGTTTAAAAAAAAAGTTCTATCCATTCAAGACCAAATGTTTTGTTTGAAAGTGCTCCCTAATATCTTGACCTTTTTAAACAATAAAATTTAGTATCGCCATAAACTCAATATAAAGAAGCCAGGTCCATTAAAACGAGCAATTACAAGCAGGAGAAATGACATTGAACATGAACACTTCAAGACAGATATTGATGGCGTCCTCAGTGAAAGTATTTTGAGTATAATTTCTTGTTAATCAGATTTTTGAGTGTGATCAACTGGTTTAATTAAGGTTCGCCTGGCGCTAGGAGAGTGAGAGAGGGAATTGAATGGCATTAAATGGTTTACATGGGGTTTGTCTAGCGCTTTCAGAAAGAGGGAAGTGGGTGTGATTAAATGGTTTAATTAAGGTTTGTCTGGCGCTTGGAGGGATAGAGAGAAGTGAGTGTGATTAAAATGGTTTAATTAAGGTTTGTTTGGCGCTTGGAGAGAGAGGAAAATAAATATCTAAGGTTTGACTGGTTGGAGGAGAGCTTGGAAAGTTTAAGTCCTAATATGTTACTTGATTTTGTTTTCATTTTAATTAATGTATTTGTACCTGTAGAGAACGCAGAAACTAGATCTAGCCAAATTTTTATCAAGTTAAGATGTTTTACCAATCCTGTAGCTTTCGAGATAAAACGTTACATTCACAAAATGAGTTCGATAAGAAAAAAGTTGGTATCAAACTCCCATCAACCATTTGTTTTGTTTCTGTTGTATACCACTTATTCTTTGTCTGTCTGTTTTACCTATCTGCGTGTATCTGCTTCTATCTCCAACTCCAAGGGCTCCCTTTTTCTTCCTTTCCTCCGTCTCTCAAATGCGTTTTTCTATCTCTCCCTCTTTCCCCCTCTTTATATACCATTGTATCTAATACAGATTACTCTCCTGTTTCTAGTTCCATTTTTCTTGATATAGAAGATGAATATTCCAAAGTAGAAATGAGGTGAAATCAGAATCTAGATCTGCACCAAGATCGCCTGTAATCTGAAGATTCTAGGGCCCACTTTAGAATCTAGATCTAGATCCAGATCGCCTGTAATCTGGATATTTAAGGGCCCACAGTTCTTCTTTTAACCTGCATTCGCGTTTGATGGCATTCGGGCACGCCTTCCAAGCGCGAAAGAGTTTCTTCTTCTCTTAGGCATTTTGATTAGGAAAGGTGAGAATTAAACGGCGAGTGATAGCGGGCTTTTGTGATTTCTAGATCTAGAAGATGAAGACTCTGAAGTAGAAATGAAAAGAGTAACCGAAAAGGATTAATAAATTTAGACCGAGAGTTCTCATAGTTGCAGTAGGAATAAAAAGGGTAACCGGCGAGGATTACAAACCAAACAACTTTAGGCCGAGAGTTCTCATAGTTGCGGAAATGAGCCTACACCAAACCAGAACACAGAGTAATTTTTGTCATGAATTTCAGTGAAATCCGCATGTAAATCGGTTCTGTGGTTACGGAGGAGATAAAGATTGGAGTCCAACCGAACGCCTTTTATATGATAGATAATATTTTGATTCACTCAAACTTGGATTAACCCCAATCTTAAATGAGAAAGAATCAGAAAATTGATAACTTTGTTATCGCAAATGTGACACTAGAAGCGATAGCTTAGTTGGTAGCGCTGTTGCCTCAGACTTCCGTAGTAGCGGGTTCGGATCATGTGACCGTAATTTTATTTTTGCTTGCAGAGACGATTTTTTAAAAAAATTTTACGCGTAAGTCTAAGATCCAGATTCATATCAGATTTTCTTATATATCACAATAGCCCTCTTATTATTGAAAATGATAATAATAAACATTGTGGTCTAAAGTCTTATGTCGCTCTATCAAGGACTGGCGACACAATATTATATCACCTATCTACAAATAGAAGAACCAGAATTAATGTGGGATACAATTACAAAGAGGTCCTGTGACCTATTGTATTGAGGTGACTAATTCATCCCGAGCATGATCGGGCATTCAGCTAGTTTTTAATAATAATAAATAGTAGGCGTACCTGTAAATCTGCATCGCTACACAAAGTTTAAATTACTTAACTGACAGTGACACTCACACGCAAATATAACAGGTTTAATTCAGGTTTGTCTGGCACTTGGAGAGAGAGAGTGAGTGAGAGTATGTGATTAACGGAATAATTTAAAGTTTGTCTGGCGCTTGGAGAGTGAGGAAAAGGAATATCTAGATTTGACTGGTGAGGGGTGAGTTTGGAAAGCGTAAGTTCTAATATGTCACCTGATCTTGTTTGTATTTTAGTTAATATATATTTGTACTCTGTAGGGTCATTAGTTTTTAACAATTAGTACCGGCAAATCTGTACATAAAGTTTACATAACTGATACTCACAAGCAAATAATTATTACTCATTGCCATATTCTCAGTAGGCCTATTCTGTTTGCGGTCTATTGTCACTTCTGCTCTCTATTATAACAGTAACAAACGGCCAGTTTTCTCTAGTAGCGTTTCAGGGTTGTGATTATATGTGCTTATATGACAACAATTCTTAATTATGAAAAAAATTTACTTGTGTTACTATAATTAAGAATGATATATAATAATGTATGCTAAGGTAACAGATTCATATGCCACATGATTTATTACGTTTTCGAATATGTACATTATTGTAATGTTTTGTTTTCCTGGCAGTGCAGAGACTAACTTCCTTGACGACGGGACAAATCAAAATTTACTTCAAACCTTACATTGCTCTTCAGATATGAACGTGAAAGTTGTACTTAGACTCTTTCTCTCTCTCTCTCTCTCTCTCTCTCTCTCTCTCTCTCTCTCTCTCTCTTTCTCTATCTCTCTCTTTCTCCATTGGCTGTTCCTTTTACATTTCATTCCTTGTACTGGTATATATTAAAATGTCCATCCTTTCCGCACCTCTTCCTTTATCGTTCTATGAAACTTTCCTTTCAAGCTTAAGTTACACTACTATTGTTAGGCCGACCTTGGGTAAGCAGCGAGACCTAGCCTAGGTTTGACACAAGTTATGGCGGAACCTCTCGTTTGCTCTGCGCCCACTGCCAATCGTAAAACATCTGCAGCGAGCGGTCTAGCTATTTATAAGTTGAAGTCTGTGAGCTAGACTGACCACGCATTGTGTCTGTCCCTTGGTGGGCGGAAACTTGCTATTAACCATGCATATCAGCGACCTTTGTATTGTTCAGTTTGATCTTTGCTTGTATTTACTGTGAGGTCATTTAAACTCAAAGCATACAGTTCCAGTTCTCTCCATTTCTTAAAATTGTTTTATTATCCCACTCGCCAATAACTGTAAGTTGAAACCTAACAGTGCCGTATGGGAAAAAAGTTGCTATATGTTCTGCTGTGCTTAACGCCATTTTGAAAAATGTGATTCTTTCTCTTTAAAATGTTAAAGTTTTTTTTCTGATTAATTATTTTTTGGTGGGAGGAGGGTTAAGAGAGATGAGAAGATAGGGTAAAAAATGCCTGAACATTATGATACTCATGTATAAAATGGATTTCTTCTGAAAAAAAAAAGCAATTGTACTTTTCATATTTTTTTGGGTATCCATTGTCTTAAAAGATTGGTTGCATTTTGTCTCAGTGCTAATATCTCCCCTTTTATTGTATTTCTTTTCCGTATCATATTTTTTAACCCTTTCACAAGATTAGGGCGTATAGAGTCCGCTTCAACTGCAAAAATCAATTTAATTTTATTGATTTTGCTCAATTTATTCATTTCAGCTTAAATACATGAAAAGGACATACATCGTGAATTATTACAGAAAACTTAAAATAGTCGATATAACTCCTTTCTTAAATCTGGCATGGCTAAAACTTAGTGTTATCTAAAAGGAAAAAGACATTATTCTTGGAGTGTCTACAGATGCCCGCTTTTAAAAATCGTATCGATATTTTAACGAAAGGCAATGCATCAAATTCCAACAATGTTAAGGGAGTTACTCTTACTTTTTTCAAAAAAAAATTCAAAACTGAGTGTATATCACTCTTGCAAATTTGTACATGTATATTAAACTGTATTTTCTATTTAACGACATTATTAATCTGAGTGGCTTAATAAATGAAATGGAGTTTGACCCTTAATTTTCAAGTGCAATAAAATGAGAGGACATGGACTTCTGAATAAAGCAACATCGATATTTCAATAGAGTACTAAGCTGTCGGTACATGAGGTAGTTTCTTTCCTTGTTAATATGAGAGGACCGAAGTTTTGGAAACCTGAGCAAGCCCGCTTGAAAGTTTGTATTTGTTATGGGGTGATGTTCAAGACCCCACCGGAACGCGTCTTCTTTTGCTAAAAATTTCTGTCTTTTGTTTTCTCTTTTTTTTCATTCTTTATTCTCATGCAGTCTCTAGCTTCCATTTTTGTGCAAGTTTCTATTAGTTTTATTACATTATTTTCATTTCTAATATAAAAGACGTATACCCGTATGCTATCCAATCTCGTTACCTAATTCCTTCTATAAAAAAGACCTAGTAAACAATCGAGTTTGACAGATTTTTCTTTGACATCCTAAAAAACTTAACTAACCCTAGCCTAAAGTATTAATATGTAAAATGTCCCTGCACTTATTACATCTCTTTTTTGTGCACTGGTGATAATTTTGCACATTTTTTCACAGCTTACACCAAAGAAAACAAAGCTTTGTGTACGGAAAAAAGTTAAGGTTTTTTTTTTTTTTTTTTTTTTTTTTTTT
>BMAT01001069.1:44180-55760 GCA_019649035.1 Elysia marginata | reverse complement strand
AAAAAAAAAAAAAAAAAAAACACTTCAATTGAAAGGGAAGTAAGTGTAAAAACATTTTGTGCATTTTTGTTTCCCTTAGTTTTCTAAGAATAATTGGTTGTAGAACTACACTGTGAAACATGCTCTAATGAGGCCTATACGTTTATAGCTCTAAGGAAAGCGGGGGGGCATATTGCCTTGAGGATGGGATTACCTCAGGTCTCTCTTTTGATTAGCCTGTTGTTGCACACCTGATAATCAGATTATTTTTTATTTTTAATAGTTACATCCCATTAGACCAAGCGTAGTGGGAAAACAATTTATGCATTTTTTGCCACTTTTTCTACCTGTAGCCTAGTCTATATAATAATTTGGTCGAGGCATACAATTTTAAATGTTAATTGGTTTTATGATTCCATTTTATACAATTTATACTATTGGCTATAGGCCTACTTATCTTTTTTCTGAGGGTTGAAATCTTTACAAAATTAGCGACAATTAAATAAAATGATTAAGATTTGCAAAATATAATTTTAAAGGTACAGTCTCTAACTAATGGTTCTTGAGATTAAAATGATTTCATTGTTGATCTTTCTTTGAGGGTGTTAAACAGTTACATTGTACAATGTTCTCCAAGATGAAAATCTAGAAACTGCTATTTGAAATGATTGGTTGGTTGACTCTCAGTCTTTAATGAGAATATTTTGAATTATTCATCTATAGTAAGGCATTTATTTTCAACCCCAACATGTTATTGTACTTGTAGGGCTAGCAATTTATGTTGTTATAATTTTTGTTTATTCCTACTCATTGTCTATCATCCACCCACCATTCACCTTTTTGCTAATAACCGCCAGTTTTTTTTTTATTTTAAATTTTACATCTTTTTTTTTCCTTTACAACAGGGGAGATAAGCTATTGAAATGAAAAAGAACCAGCATGGGTCTTCTTTCAACATTTTGTATGATGAGGACAGTCAAAGGTACAAGTTAAAAGATTTCAGAAATCAAATGCACACCTATGTTGAGGATAAAGAGATGAGTTTCAACGACACTCCTTGAAACAGACCTCTGTTGGTTAAAGGTTCAGACAACACCCGGCACTGTGATTGAAGGCCTGCATGTAGTGCTAGAGCTAATTCTAGTGTTCTACTAGCACTCAACATTTGAAAGCCTTGGATCCAAGTCTGCAAATATAAGGCATAACAATCTTAAGTCATTTATTGCAGCCAACATTGATTCATTTCTCCAATTGGTGCAGCCAGTTTCAAAACACACAATGTTTCGGGATCCAAATAATAGAACGTTCATTTCATGTGTTTCAGATCGCAGGGCATCTCCACCCATGACTGATCACAATGTGTCAAAGAGTTTCACAGTTGCATCGGAAAGAGATGCTTGTGACGATAGAGAAAATGAAAGAAAAAAGAAACCTCTGAGGAGGTGGGAACCATTGAGAAAAGAGAGCAGTTTCAAGAAAGAGGAATCTTCGACAAAAAACCAAGATCAGGACTCCGTAAGAGGTAGGAAGGGCATGGCATACAGATTAGATAGTGAAATTGCCAAACCAGATAGGTCTGGTCGAGATGTGACATCTTTTCATGACCTTGAGGCACTGATGATGGCTTCATTTTGTCAGTCTTTTCACCCAGGTACATGTGCAACGCAGGCCCAAGGTGAGCGACAGAGTCCAGGAAGCCGTTTAGACCATGATTCGGATGTCACAAAACATTTTCTATCAGGTGATACATTTGTACCTCAACCAGTTATAAAGCTTCCTGTATCTGCAGAAAGAGGAGCAGATAAACACAAGAGGGTGACCGAAAGAATAAAAACTGTAGGTAATAAATCATTGACTGAATCTCCTAAAACACCTCCCGTCCCTCTGAAAAGAGAAGGAGTTGTAAACAGAGAAGTGGCTGAAGGAATAAAGACTTTTAAAGGAATCAATGTGTGTGATTCTCTAGTAGGGGTTGACTCTAAGGCTAAGATTCAATCAGCTAAAAAACCTCCCGTCCCTCCCAAAAGAGAAGGACTTGTAAACAGAGAAGTGCCTGAAGGAACAAAGACTATAAAAGGAATCAATGTATGTGATTCTCTAGTAGGTGTTGACTCTAAGGCTAAGATTCAATCAGCTGAAAAACCTCCCGTCCCTCCCGAAAGAGAAGGACTTGTAAACAGAGAAGTGCCTGAAGGAACAAAGACTATAAAAGGAATCAAAGTGGGTGAATTTCTAGAAAGAGTTAACTGTGAATCTGTGGCCAAGCCACTGAAAAGAACTCCCATCCGTCCCAAAAGAGAAGGACTTGTTATCAAAGTAGGAAATATTAAAGGAAGCAAAAAGTATCATTCTCCAGAAAGTGTTAGCTATAAGTCTAAGATTCAATCTGCTATAAGGCGTCCTGTATCTCCCAATAAAGGACTAGGAGGAGGACCTGAAAACAAGAGAGCGACTGAAGAAACAGAAATTAAAGAAAGAAGAAATGATAAATATGGAGAGGCTAAGATGCAAGAAGAGAGAAAGATTCAAGATGAAATGGGATTACAAGCAGAAATAAAAAGCGGCATACAAAATGGCATTCCTAAAGGAAAAGATTGCCCTAGAGAAAATTGCTTTGGAAATCATAGAGCAATGGGTGTCAGAGAAAGACAGGTTGCAAGACATGAGGATGTTACAAGAAAAAGAGAAGACCTGAGAGAAAGAGGAAGCCCAAAAGAAAGGAGATGGAATGTAGAAAAGGAGTATTTTAGGACAACAGATGGCATGAAAGAAGAAACAGGTTTTAATAAAAGGCGTAGTCAAATAGAAATGGAAGGTTTGGCCTATAATGAAAGACAGGTCAAAAGCGAGAACAGAAGTTTAAAAAAATATGAAGCATGTGAAGAAAATGATAATACAATAAAAACTAAAATTGTAGTACCAAGTGGAAAATTGCAACACATGCCCACAAAAGCTGCCAATGAGCGACAAATAAGAGATGTAAAATTAACTGAAAGTGCAAGTTCTCACACAAAAGATTGTGCTGGAAAACAGCCCAAGGAGCATACAAACAAGGTTTCTCAGATAAAGAAGTCCGTTCAAAATGGAAAAAACATGGAAGTCCCTGAAGCAAAGCCTGCCTCGGATCAACATGTGCAAGGGTTGGAAAAAGTAAAAGGAACTTGTCTTCAAGCAAATGGTTGTGCAGAAAATATTTACCAGGAAAATCTTCAAGTGAAGAAAAATTGTTATAACCCCAAAATAAAACCTACGAAGGATCGAGAACAAAATAGGAAAGGAATTAAAGATGTTTTGCTTCGTATAAATGATGGTGCTGAAAACCAGCTTGTGAAACATAGGGAAAAGATATCCCAGACAAAAAAATCTCTTTTAGATGTGAAAAGCGATAATCTGCATGTGATAAATGCACTTTGTGACAAACATAAGGAGCTAGAAAGTCAAATGGAAGAATTTACAAAATGTATTGAAAAATTAAAGAGTAGCCTTGCCCTGCAATCGCAAACTTCTCAGAAGGATATTGATAGAACTTTGCTGCGTGTCGGTATAGAATGCGGGCGCCTCTCAGCGGGCTTGCCCATGTACGCAAGACGTAGCGACTTGATTAAAAAGATCAAATCGGATCAAGTGTCAATCATTCTTGGAGAAACAGGGTCTGGGAAGAGTACCCAGTTAGCACAGTATCTGTGGGAGGAAGGATTAGCAGGGAACGGACAGATAGTGTGTACACAGCCACGCAAGGTGGCAGCCATAACCTTAGCCAATCGAGTGTCTACAGAGCTGGTAACAAACCTAGGTGGGCTTGTTGGATACAAGATAGGCTCAACACAGAAAAAAAGCAAGGACACAAAGATCTTGTTTTGCACAGATCATTCTCTGCTTAACGAATGTCTGAAGGACCCTCAACTTTCCCGTTACAAGTGCATCATTATAGACGAAGCCCATGAGCGCAGTATTTACACAGACATACTTCTTGGTATGATCAAGTCTTTCTTGCCTCAACGCCCTGATTTAAAGTTGGTGATCACATCAGCAACAATAAAACCAGATGTTTTCATCCGCTTTTTTAGAACAACGGAGGAGTTAAAAGTCTCAGGCAGAGCATTTCCAGTTGATGTCATATACGAAGACCCTAAAAACTCCACACCCTTTGAACATTATGAGAAAAAAGCTGTAGATAAAGCGGTTGAAATACACAAGAGGCAAGAGAAAGGGGACATCCTCATCTTTCTCACATCTTCCACAGAGATAGCAAGGTGTTGTGAAGAACTCACAAGGCGATTATCTGGGAGGACTGACTTTCTTTGTCTGCCTTTACATGGACAACTCTTACCAGAAGAGCAAAGGAAGGTATTTGAACCTTTAGAACAAGGCATAAGGAAGATTATATTTTCTACCAACTGCGCCGAAACATCAATAACCATAGACGGTATAAGGTTTGTGGTTGATACTGGCGTGGTCAATGAAATGCAGTACGACTCTCAAAAGAACATGAGCTCTCTGGGGACTCGGGTCATTAGTCAAAGCTCAGCGGACCAGCGCAAGGGCAGAGCTGGACGTACATCTTCTGGCACATGTTACAGGCTGTACTCTGAGGAGAGTTTCAGGTTGATGAAGGCCACTAACCAGCCTGAGATACTCCGCATCCACCTCGGACAGGCTGTCCTAAAACTGGCAGAGCTTGGTGTAGATGTCAGGAGGTACGACTTTGTGGAGTCACCAGATCAAGCTGCAATTGACTCTGCCATTGCTGTTCTTCAAGGTTTGGGAGCACTGAAAGAAAACACAACAGTCATCACAGAAGCTGGCAGATGGCTCTCTAAACTGCCTTTTGACCCACGCCAGTCATATTTGGTGTACCTTGGCCATGAAAAAAACTTGCTGTGTGATGCCTTAACCCTAACAGCACTGACAAACAATGGATCTAACATGATTTATCGCGGATTCAATGAGGCAGAGGAACAGGCAGTAGCGAGAACTAGAAACATTTTCGGGTCATTTTATGGTGACCTCTTTATGTGGTTCCATATCTACAAGACCTGGACAAAATTGCCCTCAAACGAGCAACTGCGATGGTGTCGTGAGAAGTTCATCAACCACAAAGTGCTAAGCGTTATCAAGCAAACCATATGGGAAGTAAAAGCAATATTACTCAAAGAGCTTGGCCTGGCCCTTGAACTCGATTACTGTGACAAAAAGGACAGTATGAACACACTCAGGCAGTTGGTGTTTGAAGCAAATCTGTCTTCGCTATGTTATTTCTCTGGCCACAAGAGGGCGGGGTACTTTGCTGCGGCAAATGATCAGCAAGTTCATATTCATCCTTCCTCCATATTGGTAGATCAAAATCACTATCCAGAGTGGGTCATTTACACTCAGCGGATAAAAACATCAAGGGATTTTATCAGGGGAGTCACTGTGGTGGAAGAAAGCTGGATCAGACAAGCCATCGACTCAGGAAAACTAGGAAAAAACTTTTTGAAAGTCAGAGATGGGAAGGTTGAAGTTGTCTTTCATAAAGAGGTCGGTCAGTCTGTGTTTTACCAGCTAGTTGGCCCTCGTTTTTCCAAACTCAGACCATTGGAACAAAAGCTGGTTGAGTCAGGAATGCAAACTGTTTTTGTGGAGGCAAAGAAAGATTTTGGTACTTTTGATGTGTTCTCGGTTTCACCAATGCATCCAATGGAGGCGGAGAGACTGCAGCAAGAGATAAACGAGAAAGTCTTTGAGCTTAGGCAAATGGTTGAAGAGCTGGCTGTTGGTCAAGACAAGTCTGGGGTTAGGGTTGTATTAAAAGAGGGCGCTACTGTGGCATCTGTCCTCATGCCAGACCAAAGTAACAAGGTCTGTGTAAGCCTGGCAGATGCGGTCACATCTGAGGGGGATGTGCGATCTAAGTTTTCAAGGTTTGGGAACATTATTCAATGCATTAAGTTTAAAGAAGCAAAATCTTGGGGCTTTGTGAAGTATGCATCTAATCAGGAGGCTCGAAGAGCAGTGGATGACACGTCTGATGACCCACATTTGAAAGGAAGTTTGATGCTGAGTGCAAGTAAACTAGAAGCTGCTCTCACCTGGTGCCGCCGGCCAATTCAGGGAAGTGGGATGGCTTTTATTCGCTGTGACCCACTTGAAAGAGGCAGCCTTGCTAACAAAATTGTAACTGTCGCTGGCAAACGCTTAGTAATCAAAGTTTCAAAGAAAGATGCCAATGACCTTATTTTGTTTAACACTGGGGAAGCTTTAGAGGATGAAATCAAATTGGCAATTTTTGAAACAGTCGAATGGAGTGAAGAGCAAAAACGACAATTGCAAGTCCAAGTTCTGCGGGAAAAAGTTGAATTGGACCCTCCAGAAAAGTTAAGAATGTTAAAACAGAAACTTATAAACGCCTTCGGTGAGTTGGTACCAACTGATAAGTTTTCAATAAGACTCCTGCAACCTAAGAAGGGTTCACCAAAATATGTTGGGTTTATTTGTTTTGATCATGCCATCAACGGTTTTCAAGCTTGCCAAGTCTTGCGCGGTCAAAACTTTTTTCTTGAAGGGCACAGGGTAGAAATCAACCCACAGTTAAAAACGTCAATCATTATTCCTGCTGCCATTATGAAAGTGTGCGAGGAAAAATTTTACCAGATGAAGAAAAATTTTGAGGAGAATAGTACATCCAGAGTGTCGTTGAAGTTCCGCAAATTGGTGCGTAATGCATATTCTGCTGATATTGTTGCTTCTGAGAAAGTTCCCATGGTTCAAATTAGAACTGCTCTTTTACACGAGCTGGAAGGGGAAATCATTGATTGCTGTCAAGCTAAAAGGGAAAAGGTTCTTTTAAAGAAGCAAGGGATTGAAGCTCTGCACAAAATAGAGGCAGGCATTCAAGGAGTGGCCATAATGCCATGTGTGAGAGCAGAACAAATTCGCCTATTTGGATCTGACTTCTCGGTCAATTCAGCAAAAGGTGAGATAAAAGAATATCTAGACAAACTTCCAGAGAGAATTCGGGAAGAAATATGTTTGAGGGATCCAACACGACCAGTTGGGCTTATGAAGGTTCTGATGCGCCAGTTTCCAGATCTCCAAAAAGACTTTGTCAAAAAGTTTGGAGTGGACGATGTTTTTATTGATTATAAACGTCACATTTTGTCTGTTGTCGGATCAGAGGCATCTCGAGCTAAAGTGAAGGAAAACCTCTGCAGCATTAAGACAACACTTGTTGAGGCAAACTCCAACAGGGCTGTGGGTTCAATCATGCCAAAATGTGTCACATGCATGAGTCCCATGGATGACATCTCAGAACTGCATCGTTTAGAAAGCTGTGGACACAGCGTTTGCATCACGTGTCTACGTCACCAGCTTGCAGCGCAGATTGAGGCTAAACAGTTTCCTGTCACTTGCACAGAAGAATCCTGTGGGTGTCCCTGGTCGTGGAAGGATATCAGCACAGGTCTTAAGATGGGGGGAATCAGTGAAGACAAACTTGTCGAGAGGGCGCTGGACGTGTTTGTGGCAACCAGTGGGGACAAGTTCAAGTTCTGCCCCAGCCCAAACTGTCCCGTAGCTTATGAGGTGACGGAGAACCCTGAAGGGTGTGAATTTAACTGCCCGTCATGCCATGCCCAACTGTGCAGCTCCTGTAACACAGCCTTCCACGGTGGTTTGACGTGCCGGGAGGCGACCCTGGTGACCAAGGATGACAGATCCTTGCTAGCCTGGAGGAAACAGAACCCTGACAAATGCAAGATCTGTCCAGGGTGTTCCAACCCGGTGGAGAAATCTGGAGGGTGTAACAAAATGCACTGCAAGTGTGGAGCCTATTTTTGTTGGCTTTGTTTAGAAAAGTTTGACAGTGGACAAGACTGCTACAAACATTTAAAGGAGATTCATGGCAGTTTCGTTTAATTCTGTTAAAGTAACATTTCATCTACATTATACACATGGATCCAGGCCTAAATGCATACGTAGAGAAGCCTAGTCAAGTTTTTTTAACTGCGAGGCTGTTCTCACATACCTCATTGGTATCATTGCCATTTTTGCATAGGCCTTGTGGTTTGCATAAAATTCTTTCTAAGTGTACTATTGTATTTTTCAATCTCAACAAACATGTATTTCATATATCCATGCACTTGTTATAATATATGTGCAGAAAAATTTATAAGCTAGCCTTGTAAAACTAAACTTTTTGTTTTCCAACCCTGGCTAAACCATGATAGAGTGTCAACTTTTTTCTGATTGGTGAAGAGTTCATCACACATAGTCATTCCCTCTCTAGATATGGAAAAGTTTTGTAGTCAGGCCTTCCTAATGCATTTTCTTTAGCTATTGCTTATTGGGTCTAGAAAGTTAAGTTTTAGGTTGGTAATAAACCAGGGAACTTTGCTAGATCGGGTACCATGCAGGTTGACTAGTTGTGGCTTTAATTTTTTTTGGTCATGTTTTAGTATTATACTGTCACTTCATTAGTTAAAGCAGAAAGTTACTTGCTTTCATTTTTAAGTATTTTGATTTTGTGCATAATATTATATGCTTTGTTTTAAAATTTTCTTTTATGTGTGTAGTTTCTAAGAGAGGCTAAGTAATGGGAATACATTTATACCATTTATGTAAAATAATTGTGTGAGTTTTTTTTAAATATAATTTTGAGTTAGGTGCATTACACTTTGTTCTTGACTTTGTTTATTAGACTTATCATGTTGAATTTTCTTTTTGCATACCAATATAATTTTCCATCTAGGCCTATATTATATATATAAATATATATTTATACAGAATACATGTAGAACCTTATGCAAAATGTTTATACTTTAAAGTTTAGTGCATTACACATGTAGGCTACCTTGTTCCTTTGTTGACAAATTTCAATATGTTTGATTTTCCTTTTGCATAAATCTTTGTAATCTTCCATTCATTGTTAAATCTTTGAAAGCTCCCAATACATTTAGTCAAGAGACAATTTGCGATTTTGGATCAACCTGATGAGTAGGGCTTAGAGGAAAGCGACAATGTTTTTTGTTTTTTTTTTATATACAGATATTTTTCTTTATTTGTTTCATTATCGAACATAGGTAGAAGTTACTGGAAAGAGGACAGTGACCAGTTTTACATAAAAGAGAGATATTTTTTAATTTACCGAACATGGTGGCAATTTTTCTTCATAAGTACATGTGTAGATTGTTTGTGAAAGCATGAACAAGAAGTGTTGAGTTTTAAGTGCTATGTTAAACTTAAAGGAAGAAGGCAAGAGATTTGCTTATGTTAAACCTATTGAATTAATGATTTATTTTTATTATGGGTTGTGACAATAAAATTAAGTGTACTAATAAAATAATTTTTTGGTATAAGGCTATTTAACCACACTGTTTTGCGGCCAGATGAGAATACTAAGGCATTGTTATTACTGTACCAATGATTGGTTGAGGTCTTACTCATTGCACTTATCAGGTTTTTGTTGTGGTATTTGAAGATGGCAAAACAAATGTGCTATCAATATAAGAAGAGGTTGAATGAATGGTTTGCCAAAACTGATAGCGTTACAAAAATAATTTCTGGTTATCACTGTGTAAATGTGTTTTACACATGGCCTATGTACATGTGGAAAAAATACAACCTAACTCTGTTTACCTGTCATTAAAAAGTACATAATGTTGGTATGTCTTGTAGCCTGGGTGAATGACTCGGATGTCACAATTTTCACCTTAATCAAAGTCAAAGGTGCTGCTGTTTTAGTAAGACAGTTTTCTAAGCTTTCAAATGTCCAAAAATTTTCTGAAATTATCAATATGTTGTGGAAAGATACTAAAAAAAATTTTTATTAACAATGTAGAGGGAAAAAAAGAAAATATAAACCTTTAGATGGCGTTTTCCCAAAATAAGAAAAAAAAAGGATTTTTTTTACTTCCGACTCATTCGCTCTTGGTGCGAGACATGCGGTTTTTGCTTTGTATTATACAAGCCCTGTTTTTTTTTCCTTTTCTTTTTTCAGGATTCACTAGCACATTTTTTTTATATTTTGGCAAATATCCTTAAAAGTGTTGGTGTAAACAAATATGGTTGAGATATTTATGTATACATGTAATGTATAATTTGTTATGTAGCTTGTGTTTCTTTTCCTTTGATCAATATTGAATATTGATCCCATCAGCTTATAATAGAGCGTAGTAAATATTAAATATTACAAATTCAAAGTCATTTAGTCTTACATTCCCTATTTTTTTTAAGAAATAGAAGTTGAAAAAATATATATTAAAATGTAGATTTACAAGAATATACAACTCAAAAGATGCTGTTCATAAACCTGGCATTAACAATGTGAATAACATATATACAATGGATCTTGTATCCAACAACTTTACACTCAGGTCACCCATGATTTCAATATTCCTGTAACTACAGTAGAACATTTTAGGACTCATATCAAACATGTTTGTAAAAAATTGCCATTAATATCTTTTAAATATTGTGCATTCTTTCAATTGCATAACCTGCAGGCTGGATTATTGTAAATCCCCTTCGGTATAACTTGTACTTTGACTAAGTTTTAGATCAGAATTTAATAATTTACAGAAAATACCGGGAGAGCTCACTGGCTGGTGGTGAAATCCTGTATAGTGCATTGATTTAAAAATTGCCTGTTATATTTTTAAATAGTAAAACGATCTATCCCCTGTTTATTTACCACAACTCTTACAGTTATACATGAACCAGAGGGTTTTAGGATCAAATCAGACCATATTTTAGTAAAAACTAATACATGTACATGTATGTCATCCTCGACTTTTGACTTGAAGAAAGCAATTCTGTCATAGCCCCTAAGGTCAGGAATGTTTTATCAGAAAAAACCAAGAGAAGTGACACAATTGAATCCTTGAAGATAAATATGAAAAGTGAGTTTTTGAAGAATATTTTTCTGTGATTTTAGTGCATATTGGCATTGATTTTTATGCATTTCAGTGTAACTGTAAGATCTCTCAAGACAAGACAGTAGCTATTTTAGATAATATAATAGTTTTTATGTATTATTTTTATACTGTAAAACTCTTTGTTTCTGTTTAATGCTCCACACTTTTACAAAGGTTTTTAGTATAACTAAGGTGACTTTACACCGCTATAATGTATAATATGTACAGTGTATTACTATTAGCGCCACAGAGCACTGTTTTTGTGGATTTTAGGCGCCATGGAAGTGAATTATTATTATTATTATTTACTATCAGTGTCAATTAACTGAAAAAGTCTCAACTTTTTCCTTTTCTTTAAATGTATACTTAAGACCTACATTCACTCTGCATAAGTTGATGCTCTTGTTGAATATCCATTAACTTGATCCTCTTTCTGTGTGTGTTCCATGGGGATACAAGGACTTTCTCATTTTTTCACATTAATTGATATTATCAGATGTGGAGTAAATAGAAGTATATAGACACCCCTCTCTTGTACAGGTATCTGCCATACTTCCAAACCTAGCTCTTTAAGAGCCTTGATCTAATAAAAAGTATGTGAACCTGTTATACAAAGGCTGAGTTTTAGACATGTATATAGAGTAATACCAGAGATAGTTTAAGTGAGGAAATGATAAGAGTACCGTCCCTTGGGTCTGGCTGGTTAAAG
>BMAT01001069.1:29995-42525 GCA_019649035.1 Elysia marginata | reverse complement strand
AAAAAAAAAAAAAAAAAAATTAATCTCATTCAAACTTTATACTGTATTAAGCTGTAGAACTGTTTTAAAAAATAAAAGGGACTAAAAATATGAACATATTATCATTAAGTAAAAATGTATCTGAAAAGGATACAACTGTACAAAAAAAAACATACATGTACTTAGATAAGTCACCCTTTAGTTTCAGTTTCACTTCAAAAGAAGTGGATGTGGAATTATTTTGTTCTCTAAAAGATAATTTATAGGCATTAAAGAAAAGGAAAAAGTTGAGATTATTTATGTTAATATGTTTTATTTTTTAGGTATACAAGTTGTAGTCAATTTTCTGAAAACTGCCAAGTGCAGTTAGAACCTTGTCATTCTCAGGAAGCGACATATCACTAGTAATACATGTAGTAGCTTTGACATTGGAACTTAAATCAATTGTATAAGTATTACTCCATTACATACATGTAATTACGCAGTTATCACTCAGTGTAGATATAAATGTTTTGTTATTTTCAAAATGGTATGTGCATAACCCACAGTTAGACGGCTTTGAAATATTTTTTTAAAAAGTCTGCACTTAAATGGTGAATAATTTGAGTTTCAGGAACACTACCTATTAAGACCAAGGGAGATTTCTGTAACAACTTGTGGAATATCTTTCTAAAACTATAATGAATGCTTTTGTACAGAACAATTTATCATTTTGATCTTACTGCTTAGACTTTGAGTGAACTGAAGGAAACATGACTCAGACTTAGAAGATTGCAACTTAACTTTAAGTTTTACTGCCTTCATAAGAAGGACATTATGATACCTCATCCACTACATGTATTTACATCTGCTTAGAGAGGTCGATAGATCTTCAGTCCAGTCTGGAAATTTTTAACCCAAAGGGCACAAAGTTTAACCTCAAAATTATCTGCATTTCAACTTGTCACTAATGTCAGCATATTTTATAGAATTAGAAGAGAAATGAGAACAATCAGAATCACAAAAATACTGGTAAAATTAAACAAGTACCGTAGAACATGTTTACAGCAGGACGTTTTGTTCCAGAAGGAAAATCCCATTGTAGGCAAGTTCCCGCAGTAGGAACACAAAGTGGAATTAGATTAGCGAAATAAACAACACATTGTGTTTCAATGTTATTGTTAAGCTTAGATCTACATGCCTACAGTTCCTCTCACTCATGACTGGACAAGCCAGTGACAACGCCACACACAGCTCCAGCCCCCCGACCGAGGCTGACTCACATCGACTTAAAATGCCCACTGACTAGCAAGCTTGATTTGTTCTTACTGCAGTTTCTCTAAAATTTGCCAAATTTCTCCCGCTGTATCCAATTCCCAGTTTGGGCCTATACCGCCCCATTAAACCCATGCACAGGGAATTTCTCCAAAGTCCCACGGTGGGTGTGGTCCCGCTGTAGTTGATCACTACTCTTATATTCAAGTTATCCAGATTCAAGTTAATTGGGCTTGTGTATAGATATTAATACATGTCACTTCTAGGTGAAACAAAAATACGATTTATTTACAATGAAATCCATTTAACCCGAATCTATTTTTAGGTAGCTTTTTCTTTGTCAAGTTTGTGTAACCTTTCTCGAAATTCTGGTTTTGCAAACTGAATTTGCCGTTTTGAGCACTTTAACATAAACAGACTGCATTGTTTATTCTTTATAATTCACTTACCGGTACCACTCGTCAAACTGTGATACATTAATTCTATTCATATGTTATTATGTACATTTATATTCTGAATTCAAAGGCAAATTTTTGCTCTTTGAGATTGGAAGTACAATGTACCTGATAAGAGGACTGCCCTGCTCAAAATTTTTTGGTAAAAAGTATATATAGGCCTACAGTTAAACTCATATTTTATGATTTGCTTTTGATAAAGAAAAAAAATTGTCGAGTTTTTAGTTTTCCTGAAGTTTCAAAAAAAAAAATGAGTTCTTGTTTGTTTGGATTATAGAAAAAAAAACGTGAGAAATTTTGGTAGGCAAAAGGTGCCTATAAAAGCCCCCCAATCACCCCTCCCTTTTTTTTATTACCTAACATGGTTATGTTGCTGAAGTTTTAGTTATGGTATAACTTTCTAAGGTCTACCTTAATGTAAAACATTCAAACCTTTTATAGAATAAGAGTGAAAAAAATATATCTCAAATTCTGACGAGGCTTAAGTTGAAATAAATTTTTTTTATCAGATTCAGAGAAGTCTTTTACTTTTAAACTTGTTTGTCCTAGTGGAGTGTTTTGATTAATTTGAGTTTTGATGCTGATTAGATTAGAGATGGGAAGTGGACAATATCCATCTACTCTTTAAATGTCTCGTGTCAAAGGTAAAATTTACCTTATTTAATGAGTCGGAAGTAGGAAATTATATTTAATGAAAAATCCACTTTGAAGGTCTAATATTTCTTTTTTTTGTGTCTCTATTAAAATAAGAAAGTTTTGATATTTCTCCACAAAATATTGATTAGTTTATGAATCTCTTTCTTTTTACCTTTGAAAGCTTGGAAGAAACGCTTGTTCAAAATAACAACACCTCTGAAAGTGGAAATTGCCAGGAGAGACAGATTTAGTTCTAATATGCTTCACAACCAGTGCAGTGCAAAAGGCAGGGCGTGGCAATTTTCACATTTCAAGCGGTAAATGTTTTAAACAATACGTTTTTTTTTTAGCTTGAAAGTTGAAAAGTGTATTTGGGAGAAGATTTATTATTACAACTTTTGAAATTCAGGATATAAAGAAAAGGGGGAATTATTTTACTTGAAACTAAAAGGCATTCTCTCCAATGAAAGTTTCAGACATGCGACCCATTCCTCCTAGTCACAAGACAAACAATTACTGCTAGATCTGTCATTTCATGTCTCGCGACTACCGTGAATGAGTCGAATATCGCAATTTTCACCTTCAAAGACTTTGCTGTTTTGGACAAGGCATATTTCTAAACTTGCAAACTTCAAAATTTCATAAAATTAATATTTTGTGAACAGATATTAAACCTTGTACCGGTACTGATTTACAATATAGAGAAAAGGAAGAAGAAATGGACCTTTAAATGGTGTTGTCTGAAAAAAGTGATATCCACCTCAGATTCATTGGCCCAATATGTGTTTTCCCTTTTAAAACAAAAATACTACAGTGGACCTTGCATCCAACAAACTTTGCAGGAAAATATATAAAGAGTTTGTTGAAACCAAGGTTTGTTGAAAGCAAGATCTTGTTGACAGTGAAGGTTTTTTTAAAATAAGCAAAAGAAGAAAGTTCTACTCTATCTATCAATCTTGAAATGAAACATTATTTAAAAATACAAAAAATAGAATACACAAAGTGCTGCAAGTTTTTGCAACGCTTGCCAGTATTTCTTCTGATATTCTAATCACCCTCTCTCTCTCTTTGGTACTGTGAAAGCTATACCTCTAATATAGTGAAAAACATACCAGAAAAAAGGCTAAAAAAGACCAACCATTAGTTTCAGTTTCACTTCTAGTTCGTTGAAAACAAGGTTAGTCTGAAATAGGTTCATTCCATACAAGGAAATTTGTAAAGGTTAAAGAAGAGAAAATATATGGATTTTATTTCCGTTTGTTGAATGCAAAGGTTCATAAAGTCAAAGGTTGTTGGATACAAGGTCTACTGTAGGTAGGTAGTCCCATACTCGACATGAGCGTAGGGGAACAAGGAGCAGGGTCCTTGTTTTTCTCGGCACACGGCATAGTGAGGTAACGCTCAGACAGAGTAGAGGCACCTCCGACGCCGCATTTGGGATGCGCTAGGGGCGAGGAAAGTGCGGGTGCTGTCGGCGACAGAGTGAAGGCCTCTCCCCTCCCCTCCGCCACCGTCCCCTCAATTTAAAAAAAAAGTTTCAGAGCTGGCCTAGTGGCATGATTTGCACACTCTGTATTCATTGATTTAAATTCAAATATTTTTAATCTTTGTCTTTATAATTATATTGTAACCTCTCTCTGTGCAAGATGGACGAAGAAATATTGCAGTGGATGATTTTTTATTGGTTGAGGAAACGGAGAGTGAACAGACGCCGTTACTGGGTTCACAAAATTCATCAATGTCGTAGTAAATACGGTGAATATCACCATTTAATGGATCAGGTCCTTTAGTTTAAGATGAGGAAAAATGTCTATCATATATTAGGATGAAACCTACTACGTTAACAAAAAAAAAAAAGATAAAAATTGAAAAGCAAAACAAGGAATTTATTAACACTTTCAAAGTAAAGGTATAAATCAAATTGCAGATATCTTGCAACATTCACAAATTAATTCACTTTTAAATTGTAAATTTTTCAAAGGGCAAAACTCAGAATTTAAAGCAGGAATGTAATACTTATGCTGAGTTTCAATGCTATCAAAATATACATAATGATATATTTAAACTTAAAGAGACCTAATTATAATCATTATCGGGAAATATCTTGCAGTTCTGGTTTTTTTTTTTTTTTAAAGAAAGAAAGTGTCAAACTAAATTTTGCAATAGATTTTAAAAAATCAACGTGTTTCATTTAGGCGAAACGCAGAAAAAAAGGTTGAAGTGATTTATTTTCATTGATGGTGTTGTATTTTCATGTATTTATGACAAACTGTACGTTTTGGTGCCTGCAGGTGCGCAAAATTTTAGTGCTGCCGTAAAATGCAGGCACCAACCTTTTTTGGTGCTAGCTGGGGCCTGACGTCATCAAGGAGCGGTGAGAGGCTAGCGACTCCACTCTGTCCCTGGCAACGTATTTCTTGTAACTTAAATCTGGCGCGCCCCACGGGAAAAGGTGCGCCGAAGGTGCCTCTACTCTGTCTGAGCGTGTAGTTTGCCATTGCTTTCCTCGAGGTCTACTGTAGTACAAATTAAAGTAGTTTTCAGTGCCCCAATAACCTTTTCCTCATATTATCACCCTGACTAAAACAAGATATTTACACCAAATTAGATTTTGCAGTCCCTAAAATTTTGGTTCAAAGGAATTCCATGGCAGTAGGAAACATCATTAGATGCTTTATCTTGTGCAATTGCAAACCATCCTGAGCAAATCTTAAATTCGAGCCTTTTTACCTTTATCTCTTAAAAAAAGTTCCTTGTTTATTTTCAAATTTTGCATCAATTTTCATTTTTTTTTTTAATCTAATTTAATTAGTGGAAAAACAAACAGGACAAAAATTGAGTTCATAAAAAAAATCTTTTCATTGCCTTGCTTGCAATCAGTAAATGTATCTTTTAATTTTTTTTCAAAGGTGAGCCCGACTTTAACCATCTCATCATGAGGTTATCTTTTCCAATGTCTTTCCGTTTTTTTGAAACTGAACTCTGGCTTGACATGACACCAGACTTGGAGTCCGCACCAGCACTCAAATCCTGCAGCTTTCGTTTCCCAGGCGATCCAGACTGAAGCCATTGCTTCATAAGCTTGCTGCCTGGGGTAGCAACAGGTTGTCTGGAGAAAACACAAAAAAATTGAAACAATCCCTATTATTTTATAGAAAGAATCTCTGCTATTTGATCGAAAGAATCCCTTTTGTTTTATTGAAAGAGTGCCTGTTATTTTATACATAGAATCCTGTTACTATAGACCTTGGATCCAACGAACTTTGTGGGAAAATATAGAAGGTTTGTTGAAGCCAAGGTTTGTTGAAAGCAAGGTTTCTTTATAATAGAATCACAAAACGAACTAAAGAAGAAAGATGTGCACTAACTATTGATCTTGAATTCTTTTAAAACTAGCAAGAATAGAACAAACTCACACAGAGCTGCAAGTTGTTTAAAAGCTAGCGGTTTTTTCCTCTGATGTATAAATATCCCCTCTTTGATACTAGGTAGCGTTATCGCTGATAAAGTAAAAAACATCAGAAGAAAAGGCCAACCATCAGTTTCTAGTGCATTAAAAACAAGGTGAGTCTGAAATTAGATCGTTCTATACACAGAAATTTGTAAAGGTCAAAAAAGAGAAAAAAAATCAGGATTTTATTTCAGTTTGCTGAATGCAAGAGTTCGTTGAGTCCAAGGTTGTTGGAAACGAGGCCCACTGTATTCTTTAGAAAGAGTCCCTATTATTTTATTGAAAGAATCCTTGTTATTACTGGATTCCTATTATTACCTTCCCTGATCAATGGTTTCCATGGTACATGTATATTTTTTTACACAGTTCAAAATTCTCAGTCTTAATTTTTAGAAGTTAAATCTTTAAAAAAAGCTTCAGATTTCAAATTTTTTTTTTACAAAGAATCAGATTCATTCCACTCACCAGCTCCATCAGTTCTATGATCTATGAGTCTTCTACAAGCCCTACCCTTGCATACACCCCCTAACACATTTTTGGAACTCGAGACACTTCAATGTGAGTTTCATTTTTGCAATGAAAACTTCGCAGAGTGGGTGTTTATTAGTAGCCTGAAATGCTTTCACTTTCAGGAGGTGAAACTGCTTTGAAACAGCTGATGGGATATTTTCTGTGGGTACCAATGTAGACTTGGAATTATGAGAATTTCACTTCATCAGATTTTAAGCCCTTCGTGACCTATAACGTACGCTGAACGTCCTATTTGTCATGACAAGATGATGACACGTCATAGGTTGTACATCCTCATATCAGTGAATTTTGTTGTTCGCAGTGATGTATAGCCATACAATGTATGTTGTGTTTTGCACTGCATAAGTGGAGCATTTAAAGAGGGGTTATGTAAAATTTGACTAAACAATTGGAGTTCAGAAATGTTAAAAATATATGAATAATTCCACTCTTCAACCAAAAACTGCCATGCCATGGCGATTGACAAAACCAATGTCATGAAGGGGTTAATTCAATTATTGTGAGTTCATGTAACAAAGTTAGACATTGTTCTAGTCTAGTTCCTTAGTCATGCTATGTACAATGTAGACCTAGATTAAGGCTACGCTTGTTTTTTTAATGGAATGTGTTAAGCATTTGTAGTTATAAGTAACTTACAGATTTCATAACTCGTTAAAATCTAGAATGATCGCCTATTATTAGTTTTGTAGATCTAGTCTTCTGGATTTATCTAGATTACTATCTTCCGGTTAATTTACATAATGTTTGATGACCGGCGACCTATTTGAACTTGGCTCGCGATTGGGTGTCGCTGCCGTATTAGGCCACACCTTTCTCACCTTTCTTGTAGAGGGTAGAATTTTCGGGAAATTCCCAGAAATTGTGTGCTATGTCTAGATGTGTGTTTTGCTTATAAATAGAGCTCGCGTGGTTGATAAGGGGGGAAGAGACCGAGAAGACAGAGAGAGAGACTCAGAGACGACGGAGAAGATAGAATACTGGATTAACAGAGAGTGAGCAGTTTTGAGCAAAAGTTAGATCTACGATTTGTTTATGCTGGACATTGGCAATTCCACTGTTATTATTTTCGACTGCTGCTGGATGTGAATACTGTTTCGTGTTGATTTCTTCATTTTGAGTTGAATAAACTTATTTTCTACGTTCTTCACACGACTTTTCACGTTTTCAAGATTTAAAAAGAACTCACAAGTCTCGCATCAGGAGTTTTATTCGTTTACTCGATTATTATTTCTGGTGTTTGTGACAGTTCACATAAACCAGACGCCAAACAATTATGCCAACTGTTTTAGACATAAAATGAGTGAAATTTCTCTTGGCATAATACATGGCTAGAAACTGAAAATTAAAAGAATCAAGAGTGCTGATGAGGGTGACAATCTTACCCTATTTGAACAGGCTTGACAGAGTTGGCAGCCTGGTAGCGAGAACTATTGACCTGTTTTGACACTGCATGGTGTGATAGGCACACCTTTGGTTTGATTAGCTGCACTGCCTGAAATACATAATAATAATAATAATAATGTAGTTTATTTATATCCCGCCCTCTCCCTCAAATTTGAGGCCCAAGGCGATACAGTTAGAATTAAACATGAAGCAAATACATTCATTTAGGTACATTTCATTCATTACAGACATACAAAACTTTCATTCATTACCATATTGTTCAGTCATATCAGAACATAACATGTACACTCAGATCATGTATGCCTATGGCTCATTTCACCTATTTAAAAAGCTATATTATTTTGCTCAGAATGCTCCAAAATAGAAAGGCTCATAGAATTCCCTTTCTGCAGCCTCTTTAAGAAGGAGGAAGGGATCACAATAAAGTAGGTTGACTTGTGGTCACAAAAAGGTTGTCAGACTATCAGTATAACCTTAGGCAAATGTAATTTATCAGTACTGTACACACCAGGCAAAGAGAGCTTTGTTTCGTTTTATACACTTGTAAAAAAATTTTTCTTCTCTTTTACACAGTTACAGCTACTTCCATCAGGGTAATATGCCGATGTGTATTTCAAAGCTCACAAAGCTGAACTTAAAGATGATGATGTGGACACATGTGTGTCCTCTCAATTACGCTAATTTTTTAAATGTTTTCCAAATCTATAAGCAATTGTGGATAAAATGATTAGGAGGAAGCTAAAGATTACTCTCTTTTAGTTTTACATAGTTACATAGGAAAATGATCAATTTTACATGGTTTTTAAAATACTCTGTAAAATCACCTTATTTTGCACTCACATGGCACCCTGTGGTGAGCTTATCTCTTCATTGAGTTAAAAACATGCAATGAAAACAAAAGCTTAGATTATGGATGAGACATCTTACCTTGCTCAAAGGCAAAGATGAAAAATCTAGCCAATTTTGCACCTCATCTTCTGTTGATAAAATAGCCTTTTAGACAAACAGGAGAAAAAGAAAACATTAATTTAAAAATAATTATATACTTTAAAAAAAAAAAACAGGTGAAAGTTATCACTAAGCTATGACATGAAACCCTACCTAGTTCTGTTATCATTAGAGGTTTGCTTTATAGAGAGTTTGTTATTCATTGAGAAACCAAGGGAGTAAACTCAAAATAGTGTGAGCAATATCAGGAGAAAGAATTTTATAGAGATTAAGGATCTATTGACTGGCATTGCTAATACCAGTACTGAAAGCTATTAAATTGAACAAGATTATGTATATATATTGTGCATGTACCAAGTAAAAAATCTGAAATTGTTGTTAAGGTTATATGGATATTACTTGAAAGAATGTAAGGAGAGCATCTGTGTAAAGAGGAAAGCCATAATCACTGTTCTTGTTGACATATTCACTGCCTATGCCCCGAAATGAGACTTGGGGTGTACAATTCTTGTTTTTTAAGCCTCATGAACCATCAAAATCACATAAACATGAAAACCATATGCCCATAGTAAGCGGTACAGGTTATTCCATATGCTGATAATACGATATTGCAGTTTTTTTAGTGTTACTATTTTCTCAAAAAATTTCTATGGTAATGGAAGACAAATTGCTTGGCAGTGGAGTGGTTAAGGGGTGTTGCACAGTGGAGAGAGAAAGTAAAGACAAATTGGAGAGTAACTTTCTTGCTTGCCCAAAGCAGAAATTCTAATATCTGTTATAAAATTAGCTACTCAGTAAGTGCTGGGTGGACACAGGGGAGGGTACCGGGTATAACAATTTGTCCAGACTGGAGATAAAACCTGAGACTTATAAAGATGTCCAACCTACTAATCTGTCACTCACTGCGATGTACTGGCATAGGGCCTACCAAAGGGCAAAAGCCAGTTACCAATTCCTGCTTGGTTACAGGAATCCGACAGACACCATCTCAGTCCACCCTTGCTGTATGCCATGTAAGGTTTAGATAGCTCAACTTGGTGTGGATTTCTTGCAAGTTTGTAAGAGTGTTCTTGTTAAGCTTTACTGATTACTGAAAATCACCACGTTGACTTGTTTTTCAAGTTGTCCTAAATTAGCCAGAAAAATTACAATAAATATGTACTGCAATAAAAAAATAATAGGCTTAATTGCTTACGTCATGGGCTGGTTGCCAGCGAGGTCCAGCTGGATCTAATGCTCTGATGGCTGAACTTACGTGTACAAAGTTAACAGTTAAAGCTTTCAATGATAAACAAATCATCACTTACAGGCATACGATGATGACACCAGTCCATATCTTTGGATGAGGAAACTGTTATAACACTGTAAGAATAAATGGGTGCGGCATGCTGCAAGAAAATGTAGACTTTATTACAAAGAATATCACTTTATCTCAGTCTTCACACAGCTTAATTGGTTACCAACATTGAAGAAAAAATAATGAATTCAAGATTATTTGAATTGTTTAGTTATACATAGATGACACTGCACACAAATCTGTTTTTAGGGGCTCATTAGCATTAGATTGTGCCACCACACCAGAGACTCACTGTCATCTGAGAATCTGTTTTTAAATGTAATTTTATAAAGGTCAAATATTAGAAAGAAATGCTTACTGAACCCTGCGCATATTTAGGGAATACAGTGGAACTCTTCAATAAAGACCACCCCTCTCAGGTGACTTTAAATTTGAGGACGTCCATTTATATGGGTATAGAAATTTAACCCCTGAACTAGACCCCCCCCCCTCTTATGAAACCTGTATGTTACCGAAATTTTCCCAGGTCTTCACTCACGGGTTCCACCGTAAACCCTTTTCTATTCAATGTATGATCTACCTCATCAGCTTTCCAAATATCAAACACGCCGGCCATTGTGAGTAGTCTTGGACCTTCCTGTGAAGTTACACCCACTTTCTTCTCTTCCATCTCTCTACACTCTGTAGTTTGCATATCTGTCCGTGAATCTCCGGTGTTCTCTTGTTTCACCAAATCCGACAAAGAGCCACTCTTAGTGGGAGTATTAGTCGGTGAATTTCCAAACGGAACCGGAAGATCGCAATTCCCTGAGCTGCTTATCTTTTTCGTACCACCATAGCTCAAGCCTACTTCCTTTTTCTGTACACAAAAATTAGTCTCTGCCAAATTATTGTTGACACTTAATTCTACACATGATTTGTCACCTAAACCTCCAAGATACAATTTATCTTTACAATCCTGATGTGGAAACTCTGAATAAAATGTCTCTCCTGCACACATGACTGTCATATTTTCTAATTTTTCTGTCTTTACTGGTTTTGTATATGTATATTCGTTGTCTTCCTTCTTTATTGACAACTTAAGATTATCTTGGGGGAAGTAAAAATAGTACGGCTGTTTTCCATCTTTGCAGCTTTTCCATTCAAAAAACCTGTGAGACAGAGGCGCAATGGATTTGCTTTTAAAAAGTGAACTAAAGAAAGCGAATAATCAACCCAAAAAGCCAATACATGCAAGGTACGCAAAATAAACAAAATTCATAACTGGCAGCACACAAATAAAACAAATAAAAAACACCATTGATCATAAAGTATGTTGTAGCCAAAAAAGACTCTGTCTTCTATATATCTAGTATTCAAACTCAAAAGTGACAAAAATCAGATAAACACATTAAATGAAAATGACTTATCCAATTCTAAAATAGGGAATCTCTATTGTATTTTTATTATAATTTTTTTCAGCACCTTCAAGCGATAGTTCTGAATCTCTTCTGTGAACGGTTTACACCTAAGGGAAGAACATTATAATTTTCAACACGCCAAAAATCACACAAAAAAATATAGACGTATGTCTTGGAACCAGTCCACATGAGTCGAATTCTGCAATTTTTATGATGTAGAAAGTTGATACTTAGGGCAGTGTAGTTTTTCCAAGCTTCCAAACATTCACTCTTAGACGGTCATTTCAATTCGGTAATTGCTGGTCTCCTGTGGCCTAGTTAATCTAAGCTTGTAGCCTTAAATTATAAACTATATCTCTAATGAGCTTTCTTCTATGAGTTTCAGCTACGAGTTAAAGGCCAGCTATAAAATTAGAATCTTGTATACCACAACATAACTTTAGTTCATCTTAATAAAAGCTTAATAAATCAAGTGCCAGAAATTGACTTCAAAAATTAGTATGAAGAAGTAGATTTAATTTTACATCACAAGGGTTGGAAATCTTTGGTGTCATAGACTTAACTTACATATCTTATCAAGGAGAAATGACATCTCACCCATCTGCCAGAATGACACAGCGGTTTCCTCTCGCTAGGGGAACTTTATACGTCTTCTTTTCCAGCATACCCTCCGCTCGACAGTTGTTGGTTTCATATGGAACCTTAAATGGGTCACCATGATGCCAAGGTGGTACCAGTCCCCACTTCATGGGCATGACCACCCTATCCAAGACTCCACTTGGACTGCTAGGCTGCCCACTCTTCAGAGATAAATGCTTTGCTGAGAGAAGAACTGGTCTGTTTGGACAATTTTAAAAAAAGCTGGTCAATGCAGTACAGGATTGAGATTTGAAAAGAGCATCTAATACTTGAAGTAATTTTATGTACTTCTTGACAGTTTGATTCCGACTCTTTTTACAGCCTATATTTATTGGCATGGACTTTTGACCAATTTTGAAGCTGTAGAAATCATGAAAATAGTATGTGATACATTACATGTATAGTTATTTGACACTTAAGCCTGCCTTTTTTGTTGGGCAGTTCTGCCATCAGGTGGTATTAACGTTTTATCATATTCTTAACACAAAAATAACACAGTTGACTTTTTCTTAGCCTTTCGGGACCGTTCTTTTCAT
>BMAT01001068.1:253842-265958 GCA_019649035.1 Elysia marginata | reverse complement strand
TTCTATAGAAATTTCTAAAATGATTATTTTGTTCATGATGAACATTACATGTCTATCTGACTCATCAATAGTTATGTAGCCAAGAGATAGAATTGACAAAAATTTTTTAATACGGATATAGTTTGCATGGTTTTCCGTGAATTATGTGGGGTTTTTTTTTAAAGATTTATAATGCGAATTCACTCTATATTTTCACTAGCGTTTTGGTTTTAATTTTGTCATATTTAGAGATAAATTTAAATTCAAATTAGGGCGATTTTTTCAAATACGGTGAGCAAAAGACAAAATAAAAAAATGCTAATTTCTAATGATATGGATAGAGAGTCGTTGACATTCTCTGTAACCTCATTTTTCTTTCTTTTAGTTTTACATTTTTTTTTCATCAAATGAGTATACTACTTAACTCCATAACAACTGACCTTCAAAACATGTTGATGGAGGATTCATGCCCCTGTAAGCAATCGATTGTTTTCATAGATTTGGAGGAGAGTGACCTTTTAGATCGATAGCAACTGTCGGCATCAGTTCGTGATCATCGGCATGCCGGCTTCTTGCACACTTTTAATTATCTGAATTTTTTTTTAATTTGCATGACAAGTTTTCACGATATTTTTCTCTGTCCTTCATCATCTGTTCTGATTATGTTGACAAAGTACACGACCTTTAAAATTCATCTTAATTCTATATAGGTGAGAAGCATCTAGTTTGTATACAAACTTAAAAACAGAACACACCATATATTGCCCTTCCTGCCTTCACGAAAAGCGAGTTCAATTTGATTGCGGTATTTTAACATGTCGCATGTGACGGCTGTTGTTCAGTTCTCGCTTCGCAACAACTACAGCCAATCATTATCTTCATTAGGCTCACTTTTTTTTTCAGGTTTCAAGATAACTAGGTCAGGCGTTTACTGGGATGGGCAGCACAAGGCGGAGATATTGAACTCCGAAGGTAACAAACCTGCACTGCCCTGAAAGCACTCACACTCACAATAACATGCTGCGCGTGACAAGCCCATGGTCGAAAAAAAAAACATACGAGCATCGAGGAAAAATATTATTAATTTTGCAATGATCGGAAAAGAACCCAACCAACTTCGCCTAGATCTAAATCTACGCAATTTACAAACATATATCTGTGTTTATGAAATACTATTAAGTAGTTAAAAAACATACAATCATACAACTAGATTCTAGTAGGTCTGTTATTTTGAGAGTCGAATGCTAAAGGGCAAAGCTTGAATTACAGGTGGAATGCTCTGAATGATATAGGGAGTGTTCCCCAGCTAGCAGTTGTGGTCTTGTGAGTAAAAGTGAGTGCTCCACAAGCAGCTGTCGAGCTAGAGTGAGCAGATAGAATACGTCGATTTTTTTACATCTTGTGTTTGATGGAAAGTAAAGTTTATCTGCCGCTATTATATGCTTGATGCCTCTTGGTGTTGTTAGGCTATATTTTATATTAAAATGTAAATATTTTCAGTAACATATGTATAATAAGGTGTTGTTGTTATAATTTGTATTATTAGCATATTATTATTATTATTGTTATTATTATTATTCTTACTGTTATTATTATTATTATTATCAATATTATTATCACTATTATCTTTGCTGCTTTTAATTGTTTTTTTTTTATTGTTATTGTTTTTGTAATTGTTTTTATTTTTTGTTGTTCATGTTAATAATATTGGACTTTTTTTTACTATAGCGTCGTTACTAAGTTGCACAAACAAGCCGTAATAGAAAAAAGAGTCCACTCGCCACATAATTATTTCTGCTAATCCGCATAAAATGGCAACTTTTTTGTAAGCCTGATATTTTTCCTTAGTTTCTTTTATTTTACTTTTTTCGTAGACACTAAACTTTCTCTGATCTGAAAATAATCATCTAAATGGATAATAATAATAATAATAACAATAATAATAACAAAAAATAATAATAATAATAATAATAATAATAATAATAATAATAATAACAATAAAAATAATGAGAAGAAGAAGAAGAAGAAAAAGAAGAAGAAGAAGAAGAAGAAGAAGAAGAAGAAGAAGAAGAAGAAGAAGAAAAAGAACAGAAAAAATGGACGGAGATATACAAAGTCTAAATTCTAAACCCCTCCTTCATCAGAATTCGAAATACCGTATCCAAACCAGGTTTTTTCCGTCTGTGCAAGACATTCACCCATTTGACATTTAAAAATTAGGAGAAAGGAATGCCGCATAATTAAGCTAAATTATCATTCCACCGTGACAAAATACCGCGATCAATATGACTGTCTAGTGTCTACTGCATAGCAGCAGCATCATTATTATGGTAGATATGCCATGTCAAAGGGAAGAAAAACAAAAATCAACACACACACACACACGCACGCTTTCATAGGCCTAAATTCCATAATTGTCTGCGCTACGAAGTAGAAGTAGATCCCATAGCATATCACAAGCGACGATAGATCGTCTTGCTCATGTTAGTTTTCTTGGTTTTGTTGCTTATCTTTTTTTCTTTATAATATGATTACATCTTCAAATATTATCTTTAATATAATAAATATATATTCATATGGTTCAAGAACGTTAAATTTAATATATTATGTGGATGAATCATGAGCATTGTGTATATATAAAATTTCTGTATGCTTGAATACTGCAGAATGATGAATAAAAATTAATGGAAAAAATAACGGACAAAAAATTGATAGAAAAATAAGAAATCCTATCGCATCTTGTCTTATCTGGTCAATTTTACGGTTTGGCAAGTAGTGGCTTCTTTGGTTGGTTAATGTTGGTACATGTTTTCCCTTTCAAAACAACGAGTCTACAGTAATACTTAAACAACTATAGCGTCCATACAGCAAGACAACAAAAAACACCAACCTCAACCAACAAATATGTACGAAATTCGAGTCTTCACAGTGATAAATTTGCTTTTTAAAAAGGCATAAATGACTGACCCAGAGACCACATATCCATAAGATCAACTAAGAGCTATTCGCACACATTGAAAAAATCTGTAACGAAATGTGGAGCGAACTCAAAAATACTAATAAAAGTCTAACAAGGTTATGTCAGACCAGCCATAGAGCTTGCATCACCTGACTGGTGTAGTACATATACAGCAGCAACATCCCAAGTAGCTTCTCTTTCTAAGACACAGAATCACAACCTCAGGATAATCCTCGGAGCCATCAAGTCAACCGCTACAACTGAACAACATGAACAAACAGAAATCGACAATCTGGAAAACAACAAAAAAAAAACTTATTTTTTATGGGCAGAAAGAAAACGGAACCCCATCCACTTCATAGTATTCTCAAAGAGAATGAGAGAAAAAGGTGAGCAAAACAAAGACCTGCTATAGCAGAATAACAATGACGACTCACTCGGCAAAAATCGAGGACACCCGTTGGAACAATAAATCAATAAAGCATCACCTACGCTATATCAGGAGTTGAAAAGAAATACGAAGAAAACTCAAACAACCTCAATATGAAAGCTCTCGAGCACATAGACCAGACCTACCCTATGACTTATGATCTTTAAACGGAAGCATGTCACAGGACCAGTTTATCACAGGCACGTTTTAATGAAAAAAATAAATGAAAGTCAACCAATCAATTTATCGAACTATCAGCTTTGAAAAGACTTTAGAATCCATTTTCTAGATCTAGAATTCAAATTTAGAGGAGTGCTAGATCTAGCTATTCTAGTATTAGGAGTCTAATCTAGATCTAGATAGATTCTTTATGCTTAGATTCTAGTTTAGTTTCTTTATGCTTAGATTCTAGTTTAGTTTTAGAATCTAGATCTAGATTTAGATTTTTCTAGAAGATAATTATAAGACGTATAGTGTGAAAGTTTAGTTAACTCAGTAGGAGGCCCAGATCTATAAATTCCACAGGCAAAAACTACCACACAGCCGATAAACTGTGATAAACTGGGTGTGTGACAAACTGGACACCCCCCTCACGACACCTGGACCGACATACACACAGAAGGCTCTTCAGAAAAATAGCGGGCGGCGCTAGGATTTACATCTGACATCCTGGGGGCACAAAAGATGACATAACTAAGGTGTTTGCTTCAATTTCAAAGCAAAATTAACGTCAATCAAGACAGCCAAAAAGACACCAGCAGAGAACAAGAATACATTATACGGTATTCTGTGACTTCC
Source organism: Elysia marginata (assembly GCA_019649035.1). Taxonomy (NCBI): domain Eukaryota; kingdom Metazoa; phylum Mollusca; class Gastropoda; family Plakobranchidae; genus Elysia; species Elysia marginata. The sequence continues at coordinate 261,792 of BMAT01001068.1, read as the reverse complement.
AAGATGCACTTGAAAGTCTAAAGCGATAACCTACAGACCAACTATCAGAATACATAGCATCACTCCTAAAGAACCACAACACTGGATACCATCACATTTCGGGATTCCTGGCAATGAAAGAGCATGTAGACTGGCCAAAGAGGGAAGCAAAAAGCAACAAATAGCCCATCTATTGTTTTATCAAGAAGTAAAGGCTGTTGTCAAGGGAATTTATGCTCAGAAACGGAAGACCATAAAAAAGGGGAATTACAGTATTAGGAAGGACATGATAAGACCAGTGCGTGATTTTTAGACAAAGAACCAGTCGCGGCCAGCTAAGAGTACACCACCACTTCGAAACGGGAATCAGCCAAACTGCCATGTGCGAAAGGCGCATATCGCAGCAAACAGTACCATTTCCTGCTGGAGTGCCCTCTCTATAAAACGAAAAAGAACAACTATGACGACAAAATCTTGATATCATCCCAAAACTGTCGGGGGGCAGAAGGGCATTCTCTTGACGATACAATGGGGCGGTTCCATGAACTTTAACAATTCTTTGAGAATAGGCCTAGTTACCCTTGTGAAATGATGGGTTTTTAGGCTTAGATTCAGCACTAGAGTCATTCGGATTAAGTACCTTGCCCACAGTAGTATTCGCTGGTGAGCCCACATTTTGAATTTTACCTACAAGAGAGGTACTTTTAGTCCTAATACCGCCTCATACATCATGCTGACAGGACTTTCTGTATGACTGAGGAACGCCGAAGAAGAAAAGGAAGACAAAGTCATAAGCTTAAAAAATACATAATTTTAGCTTCAATGGAAAAAAACAATAATTTTTATTTTACAATCTGCTTGAAAAAAAAAAAGAAAAAGGAAGATGAAAAATATCCTTAAAAAATTTTTTTTATTAAAAATCAATCACCGTAGGCCTAATGCATTTTCATCAAAATTTTAAATTGTGCCTCTTGTATTTGCAGTCAGGTCTTGTCAATATTTTAGAAGTGCTTAAAATCCTTCATGTTTTTAACATCTTCTTTTCGCTTTGCACTCATCTTTTCAGTATTAGATTTGCTGTGTTGATTCATCATCAATTATTCAATTTTAAAAAAGTTCAGTTTGTTATAATTTTTTAACGAACACCACATCTTCTTTCCTCTTTTTGGACTTCTCTTTCTTCATCTTCGCTTTCTCTCATTCACTCTTTGTTTTCAATCTCTCTTCTCTGTCTCTCCGTCTTTGTCTCTTTCTCTCTCCTCGCTCTCACTCTCTTTTTCTCTCCTCTCTTTCTGTCTCTGTCTGTGTCTCTCTGTGTGTCTCTGTCTCTCTTTCACTCTTTATATCTCTCTGATTCAGTATCACTCTTGAGTTACTTTGCTCTCCCACTCACTAAAACTCTCTCAGGCTCATTTTCAATCGTATTATTCCTCAAATTATTTCTTTTATCTTCTACTCAATCGATTCAATTTAAAGATTAAGTTTATGAAAAATATACAAATTATCTCCACATTATATGAGGTAATAGGACATTTTTCCGAGAAACAAACGAATTACAAAAAAAAAATCGTATAATCTTCACTGAAGTTGTATTTGCATAAAGAAAATACGGACGAAAAGCCACATTTTTTATTATGCCCATTTCCCTTTTTGTCACTGCATTGATAATTTATAAATTGATTTAGAAATTTGGTTTCATAGTTTTCTTATCGTCCATCTTAAAGCATACGCTTTACATTGATTAGAAAACTACAATATGTTTCAAACAACGGTTGTATTGTATATGTTTCCTTTGTTCTGTTTCGTAATAAACGAACCGACTCTGTGGTCTAGTGGTAAGACACTCGCTCAGAGATCGGGAGGTGCGCTGTTCGATCCCCGGCCGAGTCAAACCAAAGACTTTAAAAGTGGTATTAGCGGCTGATCCGCATAGTGTCTGGCATTATGGATTTAGAGCTAAGTCTGGTCGGCCCGGTGTATGTATAATGTGACTGGGTGTGGTGTATGTAAGTGCTCCTTACTTTACAGTGTGACAGCACGCTTTCAATTGTCCCAAGCGCCGACTGTGATATAACCTTGTAGTTGAATAGAGACGTTAAAATTCAAACAACCTAACCTAACTTTGTAATAAATGGCAAACTTCTATAATTGATAATTCAGGTAGATCAGAAGTAAAGGCGACTGGTAGTGTGGTAAAGAAACCCATAATTATTTTAAGCATTATTTTAAGAGGAAGAACAGAGAAAAGATGTACCCGGCGGGTACATCAAAGGTATCGTAGAACGTAAAAAAAAAACAAATAAATATGTAAGAAATTATTAATTACGCTCCGTCCTTGACATTGTCAGTGGCAGGACAGGTTGTGTGTGTGTGTGTGTGTGTGTGTTTTCCCCCTTGCGTCGTATATAACGTCTTTCCTTTATTCTGTTATGCAGTCGCACGATGAGCGTATCCTTTTGTTGTTGTTGTTGTTGTTGTTGTTGTTGTTGTTGTTGTATCGTTTTTCTTAATGTTTTTCCTTTCTCTGGATATTGTAAATGAACTATTTTCGTAACTCAATGTTTAGCAGTGAACCTGTCGCAATGTAAACAAGCTATTTTCGATATGCAATCTGTATTTTGATTGAGCAATTGAGTAATAAAGAGTATACTCAACTAATGTCTATTAAGTACATCTAAAATTGCCCTCTTTCAGTCGGTATATGTTGATAAGATCCCTCTCTAATTGGCAAAAATATGCGCAGCGATATCCCTGGCGAGAGGGTATTATTTCTCGGCTTCGTCCAGACCAAGACTGAAAATCGCGCACCTTTTAGCGACTTTTGGAAAACGAGAACATTCACATTAAATTGGTATTATGTAAGAATCTAGCATTTGTAAAATAGAAAAAAAGGTGCTCAACATTTCTGTCGATAATAGAGTTTGATTATGTGTAAAATACAGATTTAACTTAGACTACAGAAGAAAAAGAGTCTGAGGAGTTGCCATTACGACAGGAAACACTGGTGTAACGACGAAATGCAGGTTAAATCTATATATTTCACCCATGAAATTGATCGTCAGGCTTTTAACTGGTGCAATTTATTATAATCGGACAACAATATTTAACTCAAACTTGTTTGTATAGCCGCTTTGCTTACAACAAGCGAGCTGTGTGTACAGCCATAACTGGTCTCCAATAAAAAGAAATTGATTAAAAAATGTATGTCAACTTTAATACACCGCAAAAAGACCGAAAGGCGGAAGAGCACAAAATTGAAATATAATTTTGCCCGCGATCCAAATTCATCTGTTAGAGATCTAGTCTCATCAAAATATTGCCTCGATAAAGGTTGAGCCCTGGAGTACATTATTTTTTAGCTCGACTGGTAGAAGGCAAAGCTGGTAACCATGATTGTTTGTTGGCCTAGATCTAGATCTAATCTAGGTCTTGCGTGTCATGTTTTCTTTCATTTTTTTCCCTGAAGGTAAAGGCCGAAATAATTTTCTAGTTATATATACACTCATGACAAACTATTAGAATGTCAAGCTTTCTGTAAGAAAGGGGAAAAGCAATATTATAAACTGAGAAAAGTAACCCAAGTGATAAAATTAGACATAGCCCGACATGGTCAGCGGCCGGATCTGTACTCTACGAGTAACTTTCTTTCTCTAGTTAATAACTAAAAATTCTTTATAAGATTTTTTAGAAGCTACGGAAAATGTCTAAGCAAAATTTTACAAACCATTTCACGATTTAAAAATGATGCAAGTAATATCGAAAAGTTTTACTTCAAATTTAGATATCAGTCAATAAATATAAACTATTAACGGTTTTTACGCTAAAATCGATAGTAGGCCTACACTTAAAATATTATTTTTATCTGAACACGGAACCCTGACGCTAAATGACTGGCTCTAAATATGGATCAAACTTAAAGTTGGATTATATTCTAGCACAAGTCGCTTCTACAGTAATAAAATTCATGTAGGTAATCGGCACCATTTAGTTAGATGTTTTCCTAACTGTCTCTCATTTTTCTCTCTTCATGTCTACTTCAAACGCTGTATGTTTTATACTTATAGCCCAATATGTTCCACATTGATTCTATACCAGTAGGGGAGTGACCATTATTTTTTTTCACACAAGGAAAAACGTTTTCATCAAAATTCAATAACCCTCAATAATGTAAAAAAAAATAATAGAACGAAAATTCTTTTATGGTATACTATACTTTTTATTCACCGTGATAAATGGTACCTCAGGACATAGGTTGGGGGGAGATAATTTTTCGGAATCTAAAAGAATTTTCTAAAGAATTTTTTCGGTCTACAGGTATAGATTAAATCAAATGATATATAAACAAACACAAAAAAGTTGTCGTATATTTACATTGCTGCAAATTCAATCATAAGTTGACCTATAAAAAGTATTGGCGGCTTAAAGACACACAAAAAATAATGGTTTACACTAAAACTTGCTTCTTCGTCGCCGAACACTTTGTACAGATAGTTCCAACCAAAAAGTACATTGACAGTTTTTGATTCAACTGAGGGCAAGAGTGTATTATATTCTAAAACCAAAGTAAATATCAAAGTAAACAGAAAAAACTTTCCATTTGTTTGGTATTGACTCAAGAAGAAGGACAGCAGTTCTTTTTTGTCATTTTAAGAGAAAGAGAAAAAAAACTGATTTCCAGGCCGGCAATGATTAATCTATTTACAAAAGGCAATCAATTCGGCATTTCGAAAGTCGCACTGGTGTTTAAGAAAAAGGACTTCACATGTCAAGTAAGCTGTAGTTTTTTTTTGTTTGTTGTTGTTGTTGATGTTTTGGTTGGGGTTTTTTGTTTTTTCGTAAACAACAAAAAAGAAGCCAAATTTGAAGGGCGAACCCGGTAGAGATTCAGATTATGTGTCTGGGTTCGAGATAGTTTTAAACAGATAGACGACTTCTCGTCACGTTCATGGGAAGGCCGTGAGGCTAAGAAGAAGAAAAAAAAGAATGGGACGAAAAACCTTTTGAACATGTTTACAATGGAATAAAACTGGGCCAGAAAACCTAAATAGATCCTTAAAATTTTATTGAATTCTTTTTCCAACAATGTCTGCAGGATTCGTAAACAACTCTAATAATAAGCCATTATTTTGTTTTGAGCCTTCTTGAAATAGGAATCGAATGTGAGCTCCTAGTGCGATGCTGAAATCGGCAACTTTCTGACAGAACTTTGTAAAATGTGATATTCAAGTCACATTAAAAAATTAATGAATAAAGTATCGTCTAAAATGCGTTCAAAACAATGACGTAAAATTAAACAAGGTATCCAATACGTTCAAATGAAAAATGCAATAGAGGTAAGAATAATTTCAACACTACTGAAGTCCTTATAGTATATTTTCTTTTACCAAATTAAGAAAAATTAAGAGATACTGTTAGGACAACTTCTAATTATGTATGTATTTCCGATTAGCTTCCTAAATTTTAATGGAGCGACTTTTGATAGACTATAAGTATACTCCAGCTTTCATCCATATTTAGTCCGAGCCTTCAATTGTCCGATTTATTTGTTCAGATGAAAACTATAACGTCAAGATAAGGCTATTTATCGATTCCAGAAGTAAAAACCGGTAATATTTCCCGATCCGACACCTAAATTTGAAGTGAACCATTTCAGTATTTCTTGCATTCTTCCATTTGAAATCATAAGGGTTTGGTATGTAAAATTTGTCGGATCTCGCTTTGACATGGCATTTACTTTTCTCAAAAACAATGTTTAGGATAATCCTATTCAGAATTTTTCTGATTACGTAGTAGAGAAAGAAAGTAACTCGCTAACAAAAATGGCAAGTTTCTATAAATTTGGGTGTGGAGATGCGGTTAATGTCCTCTTAACGTCTAAGTGGCAATATTCTTAGTTTAAAATCATCAAACGTACATGGTTTTGCTAGTTTTCTGACTTGGCGATAAGACAACGCACGAGATTCCATTCTAATTCCAACCTAATTGCTTATTTTACTTTTTAACAAACAACAACAAAAAAGAATGGCCTAGGATCAAAACTGAGGGGAAAAAGAGTGATAAAGATACCACTATAAGGTAAAATCACCAGAGTACTTTTAAATAGGTTCACTTTGTCGTATTTAGATTGATAGGTTACATTAAAATTGCTTAACCTGGAAATGTCAAAATGCAGGAAAGAATGTTCTGTCTTTTTTTTTAATGGAATCCTCAGTGAGTCACTGAAAATTCAGCTTACAGCATTGACCAAAACCATTCGCTGACGTCAGTGTAAAAAATAGTCAACATGACTGTATATAAAGCCAACTGCTTCCACTAAGCTGTTACATTCACTGTCCTTTACACCAATTATCTTTTTCACAAAATTCAACTCAAAGGCGTAGGCGTCAGCCAATAGGGCGTTTATAGCTGTTTAACAATGTAGGCGTTAAGTGGACAACTAGAGTTTTGGAACTCGACGAGGCAAGTTAACACTATTTGAATAGGGCTATCTGCATTTTGCTTGCAGGGCACCAGAAAGTAGGATAATAGGATAAAGAGGTGTCTGGATTTCCAAATACATGTACTGGTTATGCACGCGCTTGTTGGGTATGTCGATGACCTTTACATGTTGTATCAGTACATACAAGCATCCGCATATTTCGAGCATGAGAGTATTTGAATTAAAACATAGATCTATATAAAAAAAATTAAAGATAATAAAAGCTGAGTTTGAAAAAAAAATCCAATGGAAACTTGTTGACGTGTCGTTAATCTTCATTCATGAAAAACAATTGTAGGATACATTGTTAAACAAAAAAAAATAGAGACAACAGGGTGAAGGCCGACCAGCTTGTTGTTTGGTTGTTTTTTTTTTAAGAAAGAAAGGTTCCAAGTAGAAAAACATAACAGCAATTGTTGTGGTATGCACGATTTTAAGGGTATAGATAATAATATAGATAATTAAATTACATGCCTTTGCGTCTTGAATGATTCGATCGAAACAGTAGCCTTTTCCCCAATTACAGCTGGCTCCGTTTGCAAACACGTCTATTTGGGTGAGATTCGCCTCAGAAAATTGCTTTGCCGTGGGTTGTTTTGAATTTGGTTGATTTTTTTTCCTTTCCTTCCCAAAACTTTTGTTTGAGGCCCATCCCTGAAAACTTTGTTGCTTTTTTTTGTGTGTGCATTGCGTGCAGGCTTATCGATTTTCTGATCAATCGAGTGCATTCTGTCTAGCAACCTCTGGGACATTGCTCTTTGTGGTTTCAAGGTGGGCTATTTCCTTTTGCTAACAATGTCTACGATAAGCCGCTAGCACTGGTTTGAGGAATATAATCCTAAACCAGGAAACGAGGCCGTCAAATTGTTAGGAAGGATTTCCACAAAAAGGTGCCGCAGTATCTGTAAGCCTAAATTCCACAGCAAGCGCATCTATGTGGTTTTAAGAGATAAAGGAACAAGTGCAATAAAATGCACTTTTTTAATTATAGAAAATCATTACTGACCAAACGAGGGTACCCCCAGAGTAGAAGTCCTGCCGAATGTTTGAGAATTACAAACAAAGCATCGCGGCTAGCCTTTAAAATCATTCAAGTGTAGTTTGCTTCGACACAAAATGCAGAAATTTGCAGCAGCAGATGCTAAAAACAAATACAACAATAACAACAGCAAAAACAATAATACTAAGAACAATAGTAATACTAATAATAACAACAAAAACAACAATAATATTAATGATAATAGTAATATAATAATACTAATAATAACGATTATAATAGTAATGATAATAAAAATAATGATGATAAAAATAATAATTATAATAATAATTAAATTATAATGGAAATTAATCAAGAACAAGAAGAGCAAGAACAACAGCAACAACATGATCAACAAGAAAAAGAATAAGAACAAGAACAAAGAGAAGAAGGAGAAGAACAAGAAGAAGAAGAAGAAGAATACGAAAGAGGAGGAGGAGAAGAAGAAGAAGAAAAA